>JAXDDW010000269.1:0-47500 GCA_034670385.1 Hoplostethus mediterraneus | reverse complement strand
AACCAAAATCCAGCCCCAGGCCCCAGGCCGGCCTACTTGGAGGGACAGGAAGCTCAGCGAGAGAGAGAGTGAGAGTAGCGAGCTTTAAATCACCCACACATGAACATTTTGGATGGACGCATATATGCACACAACCATGCATAGACCCAAGTACGTTTGCATACACACACAGACACACACACACACACATACGCAGACGTTATACTTATGTTTAACTTCCCTGGAACCATTTATAATATGTATAATAACCTTAACAGTGACTCATAACAGGATATATAATAACAGTATATATATAATAACAGTAATAAGTAAGAATATATAATAACAGATATATAAAACATTTTTTTTTTTAACTGATTCACTGATGAATCCTACATGAAACCATCAAAGTCAGCCTGTCAGGAGCCATTGATAAATCATTCAGCTATGTATGAAATCACACCAGGTACAAAGATTCACACTGCCAGGGGTGCAGGCCATAAAATCAAAGGAGAAGAGTGTGTGTGTGTGAGAGGGAGGGAGAGAGGGTGGGTGGGTGTGGGGGGGGGGTGAGAGGCAGAGAGAGCAATCTCCTCCTCTCCTGGTCAGAGAGGAGAGCCATCAGTGCCCTAGGGTAGATAGCTGTGCACAAAGCAACAAAACAGCCTCGTAATCTTATGTTCTTAATGGAAGAATGAATGGACGTGTGCGTGGGTGTGTGTGTGTGTGTGTGTGTGTGTGTGTGTGTGTGTGTGTGTGTGTGTGTGTGTGTGTGTGTGTGTGTATGTGTGTGTGTGTGAGAGAGCAATAGAGTATAAGAGAATAAAAGAGAGGAAGAGGAAGAGAAAAGGCGAGAGAGAGAGGGAGCTCTTTGACAGCACAGCAAAAAATTCAAGTTGCTTTATTGGCTGAAATACTTTTAAATAAGATTTTTTTTTTTTTACTGCAGCCGGATGATATTTAAGGGTAGATGGAGAAGAGAGTATTTTAAACCAAGGCGATGGTCTCTTCCACGAGTACAAGCCAGTGTCAGACCGTTGACTTCTACAGTACAGGTCCCAGGGCACAGAGGTAGAAGTCAGAGCCACTTGCGAGGTTTTAGAGGCTGTATGTTTGTCTGGTTGATGCATGACCCTGGGGAATGGTGGCCTTACCCCTGTCAATCATTTGCTTGTTGCAGCCAGGAAAAAGGTACGTGATAGGCAGGGCCAGTTTCAGAGCACGAGGTACTACGCTCAGTGTGGTAGGTGAGGCCACTCTTCAGGGCATTAGGGTCTATACCTCATGTGGCAGATGGAGCCAGCCTCAGTGCTTTAGATACTCAGAGACTCAGGCTGAAAAAACAACAAACAGGGAGGAGCACGTTAGCAGATTGGTTGTCTCTTCTGCCAACAGAGTGTGAAACGCTAGGCTGAATAACACTGTAATACTGACAGGTGTAAAGAGAGCCTGTACGCGGATGTCATGTGTGTATCGATGGAGTCGGTTTGAGAGCGTTACGGCCCATAGGGTTTGTGCAAGAAGTCACGGTCTTTGATTTTCTTCCACCTAAAGATTTTTGTCTTTTCCAGACACTGTGACAAATGCAAGAAAGGAAATTAAACATTGATAAGTGGCCACGTATATTTATCAAGATCCTAATCTTGCCTTCAGCAAAGAGTCTTTGAGCTAAACTCGCACCATGACTGTGTGGCTGGTTTAACACTAATGTGCACGCCAATATGCACTTTCGTCCTGCCCTAAGAATACCCTGGATTTCCTAAGGATGTTTGGTCTTTTATCATAATATTTCCATGTTTTCTTGAATGTTCAACTAATCACTACATGAAATGGTATAGCTGGCTATGAGTTGCTGACAAGGCTTAGATCGTATAGGACAAACAGTCAAACAGGATACAGTGTGATCTTAAAAATAGCACCGTGTTACTCTGATTATCCTTCACGCTGCTGTAACATTCTCACAATAAAACAGCAGGGAAAGGATGCATTAAGGGAAAAATATGCTGCGCTTGCATAGTAGAGACGGGCCTCTGGAAAATACTGGTTTGGGTAGGCAGATATACGGTCTGACGCTGGTCAGAGAATCACACGGAGGAGAGGATGCTATTCAGATGAATTCTGATGAGGAGAGTGTGGGTGTGTGTGGTCTGCAATTAAGGGAGGAAATAATTACAATAACAAGTTCAAGTAAACACTTTCAATAATTTTCATTAAGAATATAACATAGTCCAAATAAACATAATTTATATTCTAACTAGTGTATAAATAAGGATATGACAATAAACAGATAAATGAGGCTAACATTCCAGTGCTCTCCCTCTCATGCCTACAACATGGTGTATTAGGGGAAAGCTAAGCATGCAGTCAAAGGAGGAGCTAGTTACAGGTAACTAGCTCCTAACCACCACAGCCTCGTGCACAGGAATTAAGGCATAAATAGGAAGAGACTGCAACCACTGATCAAATACAGGCAACAATCTTAACCGTCCAAACTAACCAAACTGAAACCGAAACTAACTGTCTCGCGCCTGCCTGATACGGAGGCTCGCCCTGCTTGCCGTAATCACACGCGGAACGGAAACGGGAACACTGAAGGCTTTTTTTTTTTTTTTTTTTCACAGCTTGACAGAATTGGATATTTTGTCACATGAATTGACTAGCTACCAAATAACTTCCATTTGGCGGGTTGTGTTCATTCACAATAAACCTCCACAGCTGCATGGAGTGATAGAAGGTTCAATACATGGAGAGAGATTTGTAGTGTGTTGAGGTGTAAGAGCCAAATTCAAATGAAGAATGTTTAGTTCACATTGTTGATTCGCTATTAGTAATATTCTGGTAATATGTTCATAATTAATGTTCACATTTTGTATTGATCACTTTATGCAGTAGTAATAACAGTTAATTCTCTAAGGTAAAATATTGGCCTATTTATATTGAATTTGACCGTTTACCTTAGTTCACTTACTACAGTTATATTGGGTTACAGCTGAAATGTGTGGATTTATTTTGAAGGTCTGGAGGTTTGAGATTCATTCTGCTAATAAGGAGCCACACATCTTTATCAAGTCTGCCTCCCTGCATTCGTGAGTCAAGCTCTTGACTCAGAAATACATAGAAACGTGTCATACAACCTAAGTGGCTTTGGAGTTATCATTCAGTTTCCTGTACACTTATGGTAGTTAGAAAATAAATTGATTCTGATTCAGAGGCATGGTAATTGCGTATCATGGCAGCAGCCACGAACGCGCTAATATGAGCTGAGATCAGTTCTCCTCCCAGCGATTAGATTGTGACAATGAAAGCAAATCCACCGTGACTAAGACGCCGTCAGAGCAGACCCAAGGGTGTCGGATAGTTTGTTAGCTGGGATGCTGGACCAGGCCGGCACCAAAACTCACAGCATGATGGAGATCGACATGGGAACCTGTGGTGGGTGGTCCAAATAGAAATAGAAACAGATGTAGTGCATTTTACAATTCAAATTCCACGAAATCTAACCAAATTGTGTGTGTGTGTGTGTGTGTGTGTGTGTGTGTGTGTGTGTGTGTGTGTGTGTGTGTGTGTGTGTGTGTGTGTGTGTGTGGTATAAGCAAATCAGCTGCTTTTTTCTCCTCAGTGGTTGATGTAAATGATCAAACAAACCATGTTACCTTTCTTTCTCCTTCCCCATCCAACCTGCACAGTGTAGGCACTCTTACACACACACACACACACAGACACACACGCACACACACACACACACACACACATATGAGTCACAATATTAAAATCACTGTGTCCACAGACATGTCTGCAAATAAATCACGTCAGATCAGTCATCCTTTCCATTCCTCCCAACATCCTACTATAAACATTACACAGTGTGAAATAATACTTAACAACAATACCTTCTTCAAGGAGCAACACACACACAGTCAGTCAGTCAGTCAGTCAAGGTTACAAATGTTTCAGAAAATCAGCCTGACAGGAGAGCATGAGTCATGACTCAAAATCCTGTCAGCCAGTGAGCATCCCCGGCTGTCTCTCTCTCCTGTCTCGTGATTCTGTCCTTCGTCCTTTGCAGCGCTCCCTCTCCTCATCAGCCATGCTCGGCGCTCCTCTGCTTCCCCTTCCAGCCTCTCTCTCCTCCTTCTCCTCTGCACCGCTCTCCCTTCTTCATGGTCACCCTTGCTTTCCTGGCCTCCTCCACTGACCCAGTCCTCTTCCCCTCTCTGAAATATTGATGATGGACTCTCTCGCTCTTTCTGTGTCTGTTGCTCTCCCTTTCTCTCTTTGTCTCTCTTTCTGTCTCTCGTGTGTTTTTCCTGATCTGTGAGAATCCGCGAACCAAACAAGCATCAACTGAACCAATCAACCACTTACACCTCTGTACCGTGTGCTTGTTTACACCAGCGTATACTGCAGCAGGGGCTACATCAGGCACTGCAACGAAGGGTGTGTATGTGTGTGACTGTGTGCATGTGTGCATGCATTGGGGTGTGTGCTGTACGGGGGATAATGTGTGACAGTTGTAACCAACCACAGCAAAATTCAGGGGACACCAAGAGTCATTACCACTTGTCTGTCCACGTGGAGAGACGCTGAAAGAAGCTAATCACATCCACATGAATATTTCACAGCACTCGTGTCTCACACTGTACACTGCCCTGCACGAGACACCGAGCTTAATGGCCCAGACTAAGACCAGGCCGACAGCACATCACAGCATCCCGTGTTTTCTTTTTTTCATCAAAGGAGCAAGTCACCTCTGCTGTCTTCCGAGGCATTGATCGTGTGTGTGTGTGTGTGTGTGTGTGCGCGCGCGTGTGTGTGCGTGCATGCGTGCAGGAGTAGAAAGAGAAAGAGCGAGTGGGAGAGGAGGGAGGGAAGGAGGTTGGTGATGTAGGGGCGGTGTGGGGGGCGGGAGGGGGGCATCTCTTAGCCTATATCCATATCTTACCGTCAGTCCTCCGGTTTCCCTCCTCCTTCTCGTTCACTGCGTCTCCCGCATCCCGTCTCTCCGTGTCCGCGCCCTCCCGCCGCTCACCCACAGTACTCTCCTCCCTTTCTCCCACTCTCCTCTGCCCGATGCATGAAATACAATATTCAATAGGGAAGATGCGCCCGGGCGATACAATACGACAATGCAGTCATTAGATGATATATCCAAACAACAACTGGGCGTCCTCCTCTCCCCACTGCTCACACGCTACACACACTAGGCTAGACTTCACACCCTCCCTCCGTCCTGTATAGAGGCTCGATGTCTTCCCCGCTGTGCTGTGTGACTGTGCGTCACGTTGGTATCATAATTCCCACGGGTTTCATGCCCAGAGATGATGCGGGCTATAGGCCTTATAGCTCCAACAGATGACGGGAAATACGATCACACAAAAAAAATTAGACGCAATTGATAGACCGACCCGGGCTACTCTATTCCCCTCCGTCGATGTCTAAAATTGATCAAGCCCAGTTGGTATTCGTCATTGCGTTCATATGCTCCAGCATTTTTCAATCCTCTCATTTCGTGAAAAATACGTCGACGTGATAACAGCCGCTTTGCACATCCTTGAAGAATCGTGATGAGGCGCAGCACCACATCAGGACGTATCAGTGAAATAGGCCCTACACTAGGCAGGAGTCATATAATTAAAAATGATAACGAGAGAAAGAAAAAAAACAATGGCTGGACAGCCGTACGAGATCGGATTTCCCACTCCTGGCCTCGCCTTGCATCCGTCCTTCTCGCTGTTCTCCTGGCGCTCTCTGTCCATCCGCTGGTCCGCTTGTTGCGCGTTCTGCACTCGAGAGCGCGCTACGTGAGTGTGTGTGCGCATGTGAGTGTGCGTGTGTGCGTGCGGTCGTGCGTGTATCTGAGTGAGAGAGGGAGAGAGAGAGACGAGGAGAGAAGAGAGGCAGAGGGAGAGGGCTTATAGACTACATTATCTAGGTTTGTCTGACGAGCTATAATAACCTGATGTGAATGCAGTGGAAGAAAACAGTGGTTTATGTTAACTACGCCCTATATATATATATATAGGACCTAGCTCTGTTTTAGATGCTAGCACTGCTCAGCGTTTAGATTCTCTCCTATATAACAAGAGGATGAAGTCTGTAGTCTGTATAGGTCCAACTAGAACAGGCATTTACAATATTTCCATTAAACCCCAGCAAGAGCCTTGTCACTAACAGCCAAATCCCTCATAGCAGGAAAGGGCTTGCAGTGTGCCCTAACAGAAAATAGATATGGCTATTCGCCAGTCACTCCTCCTCCACTTTCATATCCAATTACATGCCATAAGATTGGCTGCTTTTGATACAGATCATCATGTCACCCCCCTATCATAAGGTCCATCAAACCTCCTGGTGACTTGTGTCTTCAGTTCCACCCTACTGGTCTGATCATATCAATTTACCCTGCCCAGACGTCTCTACACGCTTTGTATCAGAGCCTACCAACATATGGACATACTATAGGTCTTGGAGAGATTACTGTAGATGAAACCAAAAATAATTAATTAATTTACCATGTATTTATCAAACATCTCTTTTATAAGAGAGACAGCAGGAGCATTTTTGATCAATAGAAATTTGCTAGTGCAATTTCCCTGCAAGGCTGGAATATATACACTGGAACTTCAGTACTTCTAAAGGCCAAAGGAAAAAGAGACAGATGTCACAGTCAAAGTCACTGATTATGGAGGAATTATTATAAGATTGGTTCTGAAGTAGAGCTAGACTTGATACAAGCTCAAAACACAGCAGACAATAACATTCTTTGGTGGTGAATAATTCATTGATTTCAGATGTGTGTTTTGATTGGTCCAGCACAAATATCATGTGAAGAACATTACAGTGATCTATCACTGAAAAATGGAAAATGGTTAGAGAAATCTTCTCCTAGGAGTAATAAAACAGGCCATAATGACAAGACCTGGCTCACACCTATCCTTGGCTTGACTGTATAGTTGGCAGCAAAGACATTTAAAGACATTTGAAGACTATTCTCAGCTGAGTGCAGCTTTGGATAGCAGTCTTCAACGTTTGTTTAGACATTGTTTCACTTTGCTCTTTATTGTGTTTTGGCATGTTCACTCACAGTTGGATCCTCTCACTGGAGCTACGTTAGCAGTAAGACTCATTCACCAGTTAATTATCAAGCCATTGCTCAACATTGGCTTGATCATGGATAGCAAAGCTATTCACAATAACATCAGTTGTGCAACAGTTCTAATTCTTGATACTGAATAGGATCGAATGTGTCTTTATTTTTCTATGACATTCAACTGTAAAACAGTTTTATTGGGCTACACAAAATGATGTTGTCTTGGCAACATCAGCGGTCGAGTGAGTAAAAAGTTAAATCTTAATTCAGGAAGCTGTCTGTTGCTAATCATGGCAACTTTTTGGAAACGCCCAGTCAGTTCTCTCTCTGTCTTGTTCTTTGTTTTCATCACCATGCTGCTCCTCCTCCCCCACCCTTTGCATCCGCTCCTCCATCCCTCTCTGCCTACTCATCCTCATCTTCATCTCCACCCCAATCCATTCCTCTCCCCCTTTTCTTCTTCTTCTTATTTTCCTTGTCTTCTGCCACCTTGTACTTGAGTCTTCTGATAGGGTCGCTGAGGCTGCGCATAGACTTCTCATCAAAGTCCTCATTGATCATGAAGTTCCTGTCGATTAGCTCCGCTGCTTCCTTCCAGTTGCGGTAGCAGTTTGGACCGAGGCGGCCGATCTCCTCCACTGCGTTTGGTGTGAGGACTGAGCAGTCAGGACGAAGGACCACCACTGTGGGCAGCTCCTCCACTTCAAACATGGCCTCTAGCTCCCTGCGAACATAGTCGTGCAGGCACTGACACACACATAGCCATATGTACTAGAGCTTATGTATTTATACAGCTATGTACATTTACCTTACAATCACCCACTACCAGGTTATGCACACAACTCACTAGCCATTCCCACACACCTCCTGTAGGGGTCCTCATAGGCCAGGAACAGGCACTTCTTGGGCAGCTCTTTCAGAAAGCTTTCCTGCTGTTCTTCTGACTGGTCCAAGCTGAGAGAAGAAAGAACAACTAAGGACTGTATTGTTTTTCTCTCTTTGTGTGTGTGTGTGTGTGTGTGTGTGTGTGTGTGTGTGTGTGTGTGTGTGTCATACCTGATGTATAGGAGAACTAGCTGGGCAGAGCGGTCCACATAGAATTCATCTGTCAGCCGCTTGAAGAAGTCATTCATTGTGGGGACAAACTGCTGGCAGCTCTCACATGCAGCAGATGCAAAGAACAGCATTAGGATACGGTTCTGCAGGCGCAGGACAAGATCTCGTTCTGTATCCAGCTCATCCTGCTCCTTGTTGTTCTTCATCAGAACCCGGTCCATGAACAGGTCCACCATGACGAAGGGGCACAGTGCTGAGGCCCCTGTAGGAAATGGACAGGGAGTGATGTAAAAATACAATCATTTTTATGTCCATACACTGACAAGATTGAAAAGTAGTTGTAAACACACTTGATAGCATATTGTAAGGGAAATGAACAAAAACATGTGAAGGGTTTAAACATGCTCGATTTGCAAAATGCATGTACATACATATCTACTGACAAACATGCACATGACACATGGAAATAACCATAAACATTATGATTTATATAAAGGTTTATCTTGAATATGGTTTGAAAACTGCTTTAGATTAATGAAATTGATATATCTTATGTGTTTTTGCTTATTCATACTCATCTATGAATGACCTGAGTACTCTTTGTATTATTAGCAAGCTGCTAATAGTCGGGTAATCCTCCTAGTTGATTCAGCAAGCTAATACCTCCAATACAATCTCACCTTGAGGCTGCAAGCCCAAGAGAACAGCAATCAGAATCGGTTTTTTTCCCTCTTCACCTCCTCCCCCTGGGTCGTCCTTGCATCTGTTCCAAGCCTGTCTGGTTCTATCACTTTCACTGAATGTCTCTCCTTCACCTTGATGGTGGCTGTAGCTGCCCACTGCCTCCCCCTCGCCCTCCCTCTCCTCCTTCGTCTCTCTACTCCACCCCCTCTCCTCTGTCTGGGGGGATTACAAGGCAAGGTGAACGAGGGACATACCGTACTTAGTCAGAGTGAGGTGTGTGTGTGTGTGTGTGAGAGTGGATATGCATGTGTGTGTGTTTGCCCATGTGGAAAGTAGAGAAAGAGATATACTTGAGAATAAAAGGACAGAACCATGAAGTGGCCGGTAATCCATAGAGAGAATTTATTATTCAGTAACTCTTGGAGGAACTCTACCACAGGAAATATTGGGCTGGAGATTGTATGATGGAGTCTCTGGTGTACAGACTGGAACCAATATGCAGACCTTAAGACACATCAATCACTTATACGGCTAGTATGCATCGGCAGTAAAGAATTCATTGTTTTATTTTAGATCAATACATCAAATCAATTTGCAACTGGAGCAGGGAGACTAACAACTTCTAAAACGTAGAAATAAAATGCCTTGTGAACCTCTGACCTGCCTTAAACGAGAACAAAGAGAAGCAGATTGATGCTAAAATGGAGAAACATACACACAGTGAATCCCACATTTAAATCCTATATGTGCTGTAACAGGCGCCAGCGCCCAAATCGATTTTAAGTGTTGTTTTGGGAGCCATTGATCGCTACGCAATATACATAATTAAATGTAACTGTGAAACCTGATCTTACAAAATGATTGATAGCAAAAAAAAAATCTAAGAAATTCTATTACATAAGGAGAGTAGGTAACGTAAGTCATTAGTTGACAAAATGATAATGCTTTTATAAACTGGATCATCTTATTTTGGAGGAAGTGATTGATCATTCTTAAATAATCCATAATCCATATTTTTCCAAAATGGATGTATAGCATTTTATATACATTTTTGACAATACATTCACTAGAAGAGCCCAGGAGTGGGAATCCCTATGGCTTTTGATTGTACATACCAATGTAGGCATAGAAAACATTTCTGAAGGCTAATTCTCCTGAAAATGTCCATAACACATCTCAGTGGAAAAACCAGAATTGTCGTAGCAGTATCAGCATCTTCATCTTCATCTTCTCCCCCATGACCCTCTTCCTCCGTCTTTGCCCTTCGCATCCCACCTTCCCTCTTGCTCTTCCTCTCCTTCATATGCAGCTTTCCCCTTCCCCCATAATTTCCACCATCTATTTTTCCTCTTGTCGTCCTCTGTCTTGTACTTAAGTCTTCTCACGGGGTCAGTGGCACTACGTAAATTTAGGTCGTCAAACTCCTCGTTGGGCATGAAGCTCCTTTCAATAACCTCTGCTGATTCCTGCCAATTGCAGGAAACAGTCAGAACCAAAACGACAGATATCCTCCACAGCATTTGGAGAGAGGACCGAGCAGTCAGGACGAAGTACCACTACTGTTGGTACGTCCTTCACCTTAAACATGGCCTGCAGTTCCCTGAAAATAGCACAACACACACACACACACACACACACACACACACAGGTAAGAAAATACACATCATGCACAGCTTGCATGGCCATCTACAGTATGTCATAGCTTCACTTTGTTCATTGGTATTAACATCAGTGTGCAGCTTAAGTCAAGATCCACCTACTTCCTGTACGGATCCTCGTAGGCCAAAAACAGAGACTTTTTGTGCAGCTCTTTGAGGAAGCTTTCCTGCTGCTCCTCTGACTGGTCCAAGCTGAGAGAACAGATGGAAAAGAAAAACCTGTGAGTGACAAAGCAGCATGGATGCGACGTGTGCACGTATGTTTGTGCAAAAAAAAGAGGGAGAGAAAGACGGTGGCAGACAGAGACCTGACGTAGATGAGGGCGAGCAACGCTGGGTTTTCGATGTAGTATGGATCCTTCAGTCGCTTGAAGAAGTCGTTCAGGGCGGGAACAAACTCCTGGCACCTGTCACTCTCAGCAGATGCAAAGAACAGCATCAGGATGCGGTTTTCCAGGATCCCGATGATCTCACGTTCCGTGTTGAGTTCATCTTGGTCCCAGTTGTTCTTCACCAGAACCCGGTCTAGGAACAGGTCCACCATGATGAAAGAATAGGGGTGGGAAAGGGTAAGAGCCCTCTGCAGGAAAGGGAAATATAAATGTATCAATGCACATGATGTGTCTTAACGTATGCCTGCATTCAAGAATGCTTTCTACCCTCAGATGCTCTTACACTGTTATATACCACCAATCTGTGATGTCCTGTGCATTCCAGGAGTTATTTTTTGGGATGAAGTGTTGTAATTTACTGTTTTGGTGCATGCACTGTTCCTCAACCTTCCTCGTCTACATATACTTCAGTTTGTGATTTCCTACATTTCCCAGAATGACTTTCGATGAGGCCCTGAGAATTTGCCTGAACTTGCTGCATTCGGCTGTAGGTTATACTTGTAGGTAACAGCAAGACAGCAAGAGTCGGAAGTCGCGACCCTCACTCAAAACGCAACATGTCATGTGGCAGAATTGCATTATGGTCTATTGAGGCGTCTATTGAGTGACTGACATCAAAACCTGACGTTTACTGTTGATGTTTTAGAGAGTCACATTTTTTCTGCTATGAAACTCCATTGTAGCTGCATCAGAAATCTATGTCTAAGTGAAGTCACACCATCTATGTATGGCCAGTTATCCACAGGAATAAGAAAAATACACCTTCAAACAACAAAATGCCCAGAAATGCAATAGCTGTTTTTAACAGTGTTGAAGTGTTTTTTTTAAATTGCTGCTGCTCTGAATGACTGAGTAATTCCTTGAACCCTGTTCTTTTTTCCTGTGTGAGGTGGCTGCCTACTGGAGGTCCTTTTTTTAGACGCAACTTAATAACTGTCGTCTATAACCAAACAGAAGAGAGCAGCGAGGCTTCACAGCTCCACTGAGAATCAAATGCCAGGATGCAGAATGTTATTGAGGGTAGATTAATGGTTCAGAACAAACAACACACATGAAATACGTTTCATTTAGGCATGACAGCTCAGACAAGCCTTTTATCTGTCAACGATCTCTTCAAAGTTTAAGGAGTCGCTGCAGGCTGGGTACTGACAGCGATAACATCACAAATTAATATTATTTCTCTGCCTTTTTGCTTTGACAATGAAGTTTTGTATCTACAATTTTGGATTAAATTTTCCCAAGGCCGGTGTCGTAGTAACATGTTCGAAAGTGAGCAGCATTGGACAGTGGAAAAGAAAGGATTTGCCAGACTACTCTGAAAGGTCAGGACTTTAGCCATGGACTTAGAAAAGTCATAAATAAATCTTCGAGTTCATTTTTTGAAGTAGGCTCATTGATCGTATCTTGTGATATATCTGTGACACTGCCTTGTGTTGCTAGTGGCTAACTTAATGGGCTATCAATCCTTGTACTTGCCGTGGCAGCTTAATACCACTAGTAATTTACCTCACCTTGAAACTGCAACTCCAAAAAGGGAAGAAAATGCACCCCGCTGTTTCTCTTCGTTTTACGCCATTGTGTTTTTCTCTTTTCCTTGTTTTCTTTCTCCTTCACTCTGTATCAGTCTTTCAGTCTTCCTTGCCGCCAAACCTTTCCAAACCTTTCAAGTTTATGCTCAGGACGCCTGTTATTGCCTCTTTACCCCTCCCTTTCTAATTTGTCCACCCTGAACCCTCTTGTCTAGAGAGGGAGATTAAAGATTGCTGTAGGTGTGGCGCTGCTGTAACTCAGGGGCAGATGGAGCTTGTCTATCGGTGTGTGTACAGACCCTTAAAACTCCAGCTCAACAGCAGCAATCTCATTACTGGAAGAGAAGGGGGGAGGGAAAGGAAGAGAAGGATGAGACGAGAGGAACAAATTGGATTTCAAGAAAGGACTGAAATACAGGCCAAGAAAGAAAGAAAGAAAGACGCAAGGCCAGGAGAGCTCCTAACCTGCTTCCTACAGGGTCAGACAGCCTAGAGTTTACTAATGATTGCTTTTGCATCCTGTTATGATGGTGGTTTGACAGCTTAGATATTGTCTTAAGTAAACAGAGAACTGAGAGAGTCAGCCCTGGTTCTAGTAAACCCCACTTGATCCCACTGTAGAAAAGTGGCTATTGATCTGCAGAGGCACTTGCTGAAAATACCTGGGCTAATCTCAGAGAGGTGAGGTAAATATAGAGGTAGGGAGAATGATCTAATAGGATTAGTCTGAGACACACAGACATGCGCAACCACACGTGGAAGCATGCGTACAGGCCCTACCCTGGGATAATACAACAACATCTGCGAATAAACACAACATCTGCCATAGTTTCTTTTTCCTTTATCAATTCTTGGGGACACGCAACAAGATGGTAAGGATTCCTCACCAACAATCTGCAAACCTCCAAGAGCATTTGGATCGTGATCAGCTACTCTGTCTGGTGATACACACACACACACACACACTCTCCAGTAAGACTTGTGCTTTCACCATCATCAAAGTATCAGTTCTCTCCAAACAGTTGACATAATTACACACACAACTAGCCAATTCCATCTCCTCTTACAAATAATTTAATAGGGAAATGTATATTTTTTAATGATTTCGGGACGAGAAATTTTTATTTTGGATGCAAACATAATAAAACTGTACTAGAGCAATTATATGCTGTACTATATGGACGTGCTGTACAGGTAGACAGTGAATAAGGTGGAGTTATAGAGGCCAGATGCAGCCTGACGGTAATGGATCATCCACCATGAAGAATGTCCATGTCTTGCCGAAATAAAACAGCTGTGAGCCAAATGAGGAGACATCGCAGAGTCAATTTGGCGTCTCAGCCATCGCAGCCTGAGCTACAAATGAACCCACAATTTGAACAGTGTTCATGCCACCATGTACTTTCAGCAGAGCTATGTAGGTTTATTGTGCGAGTACATCCCATTTTTGCTTGAGCTAAATTAAATGGAAAACTACATAGCCAAACTCTTTCATTATAAAAGGTTTATATTTATTCTTTGGTAAAAAGGCACAATTTGTAAACATTGAAGAGAGACAAAATATGAAAGTTAAATTTTTTATACTCAAATGTTGAACAAAAAATAACACAAATGCTGCAGACAAGTTAAAACTGCAATAATGAGGGGGGAAAAATACTCTCATGAATGAAGAAGCTAAGTACAAACCCTATAAAAAGTTAAAAATAAATTTAAAAAAATAACTACTTGAGTCAATGGAAGAATAGAAGATGCTAATTTGTATTGTTAAAATGGTAGGAGGGCTATAGGTCTAGCTAAGAAGGTTTTATGGCTCTACTTTTCCACCAAAGGACTTTTCTGCAGTCAGCATTAAAGAGATGTAATATAAGGATTTGACATTTCAGAGGTTCCAATTTTAAACCCAAAACATAACGCAACATGTAATTAGTTGGATGTTTGGGACTATCGGCACACTAATATAATATACTGCATATCCAAAAATATATTTTCATTGTTTATACTATTTTTTGTAAAAAAAAAAACAACTCAATGGGGAATGATTGTATGATGTGGCGAGGGGTGGGCCGGGGCGAAGGACCACTGAATCATGAACATGGAATTGTAACTGCACCAGGCCATAGTCGAGGGATGTGCAGTGGATGCAATAAATTAAACAAAAACTGCTAGCCGACTCTTCAAGAGTTAACTCTACTTCTAACCTCCTTCAGAGACAACAAGGTGGAGAGAGAAATGTCCCTCTCCTACCACACTCTCCCATCCTTTCCCCCTTACTTTCTCTCCTATCCTCCTACATTCTATTGTATTCGCTCCCTCTCATCCATTTCCCGTGCCATCACAGCTTTTTTCTACCTCATCTATCCTCATGTCTGTATGCCAGAGTTCCCTCTCAGTCCTCTTCCTTTCCTCCCTTCTTCACAGCTCCTCCCGTGTGCTCCAGTTCTCCAGTTCAGACTGCAGCACATCGGAGTTCTGGGCCTCAGAGCTCAGCTCCTCCTGCTCCTGAGTTTTCCTGGACCTGGCTCGGTCCCAGTCAGTCCGGACCGCCTCGTTATCCCAGACCACGGAGGTCTCTGTGTCACTGATGTAACCCGGGTCTCCTGTGTAATGGGTTGGATACACCAACAGAGGCTCAGCAGAAAACGCACGTAGGTCCCGATGCTCAAAGTGGGCCATGTACTCTGAACTGATGGGAGAGATGATATGATGAACAAAGATGCCAAAGGACAGAAATCACAGATTAAATAAGCAGCAATGTGAGACAGATGACAGGCAGAGACAGAATAGAAGATAATAGAAGAGAGGCGATGCGGTTTACTCACATAGGATGTTTGTTGTACATGACAGGAAGGAATTCATCCACAGGAAGCATCTTGTTCAGAGGCTCTGCCCTAAGGAGCTTCTGGGCACCTCGTAATGACATCATGTAGCCCAGTGTCCAATAGGAATAGTCGGCCTCCACCAGATTGTGTATGTTTGGAACAGACTTCTCTGGGTGGTCCACCTGCATCCTCTTCCGCCCGATGTAACTGCATTACATACACGTGTTGGAGGCAGGAGAGAGAGAGTCAAAGAGGAGAATATAAATATCACAACTACAAAAACAAGCCAACAGTAAACATGTCGTCCCCCACGATTGATGCAGTCACCCTCTGGGCCAATCAGTAACAAATATGTCACCTTGTTTTGACCTGTAAACATAGCGACCTTTTGGGCCAAATGAACAAGGACGACGCAACATACAGTGTAGCGTCCTCTTTGGGCTAATCGGTGTAATTCTGTGGTGAGATGCATCATTCCCTCAGGTTTTGTCTGAGACTCATTCATCCTGTTTTTCCTCTGTTCATCACGTCCTCTGCAGTGTGGCAGCACTCACATGAGGTCCCAGTCCAGTTTGTGTGTCTTCACCTCGTGCAACAGGGTCTGGAGACGTCGTTTGAAGAACACCTCGAAGCGAAGGTCGTCCTCTATGACCAGGGAGATCTGGAGACCATGCTCTACAATCTACAGGCAGACATACACCTATATTTAGGACACTATAGTGCTTTTGAGAGGATGCTTACCTAGCTCATACGATCTATGAAAACATACACGCTGTGCTTATGCAGTAGCATGACCACGCTGATCTATACTGGACACACAAACAGGAAACTGTTATCAATCTTCTCTTTGCGCAAAGTTGACCCAAAAACGTATTTCACAAAAAGTTGGTTTATTCCTTGAAACAGCTGTACAACTGGTACGTGGCGGCCACCAAACTGCCCTCACGCATCCTCAAACCTCCATGTCATCTCCTTTGGACAGGTAGGCCCAGATGCCTGAAGCTTGTCCAAGCATCTCACCTCCTTCCAGATGTTGTAATGAGAGAGGAAGCAACCCAGTTCCCCCTTGGTGAGAGGCCGGCCGTGGTAGGGGTCTTTGTATCCAGGCACCATCTTAATCCCCATAGACTCTATATCAGTCATGTTCACAGCTCTGGGAGAAAGGGAGGGGGAGGAGGAAGAGATTAGGGATGGAAAGGGGAGCACTAGGACGAGTACAGACATGTCATCACTATAAACACACACACAGGTCATGCGGGTACAACTCACTAGTGATGTTACCAGTCTCTCTTTCTACCTTTTAACATTACAATCCTGTTCAACATGACTATTTAAAATTCTGTTGACAGCAGAGACAGCCAAAGATGTAAAACATACATAACTAACTTAATAAAAAAAAAGAAAGAAATCGAAAATAAAGGTTTAGATTTTGTTTTTGTCTTTAAATGGAAGCGTGCATGTTTTTGTCTTAGCATCGCCTCTCTATGAGTATCTATAATGCAAGTTGCTGAGGCACGAATCATTAAGACACAGGCGGCGGGGGAGAAAGGGAAGATGAGAAACGTACTTGCCATCCACGGCAGCAACGACCTTACAGCTGAGTTCTTGCTCGTGCAGCACTCTTAGCATGCGTTCACGCCGGTCCACTCTGTGCACCAGGTTTATCATGAACACCTAGACGCACAGATGCAAACACACATGTACTAAGGTTATCGTGTGTGTGTGTGTGTGTGTGTGTGTGTGTGTGTGTGTGTGTGTGTGTGTACCTCATCGAAGCCCATCTTTGTAGGCTGCTTGGGGAGAACAGACAGGAAGCTGGAGGGTTCCAGTGGAGGATTTTTAACTGTGAAAGAGAAATGGGGGAGGTTTTTCACTCTCCCCTTTTCCTGAAAATTTGATCTCCTTCACTAATGGGTTTATATTTCGGTACGTTACATGAGCTCACGCCTTATATATTAAAAGTAGAGTACTTCTTGTCTTTCTGATCACCCCTGACTCTTGACTCACCCATGATCTCAAGCTGAGCATGCAGGAAGCTCTCCACCTCATCCTGCAAGGTATTGTGGGAGCGTGCTGGGACTGGGAAATACCCATAGGTTTCTTTGTTGCACACATACATCTGAACATCTGAAAAAGGTGCAGATAAGTGAGATGCAAAACATGTTTTGCAACACACACACACACGTGCGCAGGGAGACATACAACCAGCCCTCTAGATACCCTGTCTCTCTTCCGCTCACCTGCCATGCGAGCTGAAAAGGCAAAGATGATGACATCATCCAGGGCCCAGTTGTACTCTGGGTGTGGGGGATAAAAGGCCAGCTGACGCGAGGCTTCTTTACGCAGGTCAACCAGGTAGCTGGAGTGGACCATCGGCACAGCAAAACAGCCTTGGCGCTCCAGTTTTCGGATGGGTATGTAGGCTGCTGTACGTTTGTAGTAACCCTGCAGGTAATACACACAAAACCTGTATAGATACAGTATTGAATTTATCTGACCAAGTCATTTTTCATTCATTCATTTAAGTTATTGAAGAATTTGACGTTTGAATTGTCACTCCCTGTATCCAGAGCTCAGACTTAGCTTTGAGAGGAAACAAATGCCTTTAATGCAATGAAACACCATTTATACAAAAAGCAGATGATAGATGGGGTTACTGTGTTTCAGCAGTGGGCGACACACAGCATATACGGATCTGGGTCCGGATTCACAAAACTGGTTCTAAACTAGATCTTAAGAAGTTACTTAAGAAGTTCTTAAGTGCAATTCCCCAATATTTTCTTAAGATAAGTCTTAAGGAAATCTTTCTGAACTTTTCTTGGTTTCTTACATATAAACCGAAATCGATGTCACGCCCTCCCAACTCTGGTTGAACAAGGCATGGCTTCCTAGTGTGTAATGTTCCATAATACGTCGCGTAGCAAGGTAACTTATTCCACACATGAATAATTGAAAGCCACTTCATGGGAAATGTAGTTCTGTAAGCTGTTTCCCTCAAATGTGTACATCTAGTAATTGCTTGTGTAACTGTGGACGCTGCAAGATGATTTCCAATACAATCTGTTTAGTTGATATAAGCAAAATGAGCAAAATAAGAAGAAAGAAAATACTTACTAACTATTTTGATGAATATCTACTTTTCTTAACTTTTTTCTTAAGACTAAAATTACAAAAAAATAGCACTTAAGAAGATTTATTTTCCTAAGAAGGGTTTGTGAATCCAGCCTCAGGCATTTAAGAAGCCTGGAGGATATATAGCTGTTCACCATCACACACATAACGCACATGCTCAAAAGTACATCCCCAGTACCTGTGAAGTCATGCCGCACCAGTAGTTGGAGTAGGCGGCTCTGGACTCCATCATGGGAGCTACGATGGTCTTGTTCTCTCTCATCAGTTTCCACAACACATCCTGATTGGTGAGCAGGTTGTCACAGTCGGCCACCTAAAAACACAGGACAGGGGTGAACGGTTCAATCACATGCAGGCAAAGTATTCTACTGCCACCAACCAGTGATTGAAAGAAACACACAGGAACGTGCTTTGATCACAGAGCGTAACTCGACCATTCAGACTATTCCTTCTCATTTCACAACCTATGATTTGACATGACCCGTGCTGACAGGCTATTTATATCCGCAGTAGGCTATTCGTTACGCTGGTGCGGCTATGCATTTAGAGTGACCGCTGTTCCGTGCCCAGAGAATACGAGTGTTTTTCAGTGGTCCACCTCAACATTTAACCCTTGTGTCTGTTTGCCCTGCACGTGACTGAACAAAACCTCAAAAGTTGACTAGTGGGTAGACATGCTCCGACTCCGACTGGCATTTTCTGCGGCCCTAATAATTGTCCGAAAATGTATCACCCACTGCCTAAATAACCCTGTAGCCTGAGAGTAGACTAGCTCCACTTTTTCTTCCACATTTTACATGATTTTTCTTATTGGCTAAAGTACATTAGCAAGGTAAAACCTCAGTCAGGGACGGCACGGGAAGATAATAACCAAAACTGGGTTGGTAAAATGTTGGATGGGGGATACTTTAGAGGGACGTACCAGGAAGTAGTCAGCCCAAATCTCGCGGGCAGTGTCCAGCGCTGCCTGACGAAGCTTCATAACATGTTCATAACGAAGATTAGTCCAGTGCTTGGGCCCTGCCTCGTCTTCAAAGCCACTGAGACATGCACACACAAATTCATTAAATAATGCGTTCATCACACACACACACACGCACACGCACACGCACACGCACACACACACACACACACGCACAAATAAAGAGTACCTGGGATCTTCTTGAGGTCTCCACTCCACATAATGGTAATAATTCTGCACCTTGACGAGCCAGTCTCTCAGGATGTCTGTGGTGTTGTCTATGTTGTGGTCTGTCGCCACCCTGTGGAGGGAAAATAACACGGCAGGCAGAAAGAGAGAGAGAGAGAGAGAGAGAGAGAGAGAGAGAGAGAGAGAGAGAGAGAGATTGTGAGTACAAGAAGCCACAGGTGCAGAGTGCAGCCTGATCAGCAGTACCACCTGCTAAGGGAGAAGAGTTATACGAAATAATGAGGTGTCACTTTGGCCTTTCAGTCGTTTTTTCCAGAGTTTCCTTGTCGTTAGAGCACGGTTCCCCACCACTAAGATTCAACTTTATTGTCATTGCACAGAGTACAAGTACTGAGACAACAAAATGCATTTTTCGCACACCCCTGACTAGATACACACACACACACACACACATATATCGGTCGGAGGACAGAGCGCAGGCGCACCTGGAGCGGTTTTCTGGGGTAAAGTGCCTTGCTCAAGGGCACTTTGGCGGCGTTGGTTGGGCGCCGTAGCTGTGGCACCGCCGTCATTTTCCAATCACCATCTCACGGCTGGAATACGCCCTCCTGGTGGTGCCGGGGATCGAGCCCCTCTAATGTCAAGCGTGGCCAGAGAAGAACAAAGACCAAGACTGAGAGCTGTCTGCGCTATCATAACAGCTCTCAGTTTATATAGCTAAATACCATCGCTGTGAGAGAGACAGAGAGCGAGAGAGAGAGGGAGAGAGAGAGAGAGAGAGAGAGAGAGGGAGAAATGGATGTACTCCCCAACCCTGTAACGGACTGAGTGACAGTCGGCGTGCTGCAGGTATTAGTTTTAACACCTATACGTGACTCCATCTTTCTCTCTCCCTCTGTATTTCCCTTCTCTGATCTCTCCCTCTCTGTTGGTCAGAAACTGTTTGACTGTCTGGGACTGCTAGGCCAGCTGGTTGAGTGGTTGAGTGGTTGAGTGGTTGGTTGAGTGAGTGAAAATGGCTCATGGAGAGTAAATATTTGGCATTGCTCGCATGCCGATGATAGAACCATGCCTAAAGGATAAGAGATAGCTGGGGGAAGAGGCAGGGGGATGAAAGCGTAAGATTTATGGATTGATACAAATCCCAGGAGAGCGAGCACCACAGGTCTACATGTCCCTGCAGAACACACACACACAACATAAAACAGTGTGCATGTGTGTGTGTGTGTGTGTGTGTGTGTGTGTGTGTGTGTGTTGCCACTTGCCAGGTATTTTATCTTCCCTCTCACACCTGTCTGATAACTGCAGGTATCAGCAGCTCACTTGAAGGGATTTATCTATGCTTTGGATGTTTGTAACATTCACAATTTCTTCAACACAACCATTGAAATTTGGACTAGAATTTGATATTGATTCTATGTCAAAGAGATGTTGTAGATGAAACCAACCAAACACAAAAGTATATTTTGAGAGGTTTTGCCACACAGGCGTAGTTAGAGGCAGACACAGAGATGGAGCTGCTGGCTTAGGATAAAAAGGACAAACTGCTTTGTGCCAAGAGACACACATGCACATTCCTGTGTATGCGCGCGCGCGCGCGCGCACACACACACACACACACACACACACACACACACACACACACACACACACACACACACCCCTCTAGCTGTTGTGTGTAAGATTTATGGAATTATAAAACCCCTCCCAGTCCACTGGGTCCACAGTCTGTTTGTCTAGTCTTTCAGGTAGTGTTCATTGTAGCTGTCTAATCAGCGGTACTCTGGACCCCAAGGACCGGAGTTGAGAACCACTGCCCTGGGAAAAAAACAGCACCACAGGTCTACATGCCCCTTGCAAAACATACACACACACTAATTCTCCCTCCACCTGAACAACAACAGGAGTAAAAACACAGACTTTATCTTCAGGGAGAAGTCCAGATTCATTCCGACTCCTATGAGGCACTACATGCCCTCTTGAGGCTGTTGGGCATCAGCTGATCAGTCATTGCAGAGGAGTGAGCCGCTTACTCAAAAGTAAGATTTTCAAACAAAAGCATCCAATAAATGAAAGAAAACAAAACAAGACTGCTTAATTGGTTGACTTTCTGGTGTGTTTATTTGGCCACTGAGTATTCCAGTATGAGACAGGAATGATCCGGGAGATTGGGGGCAGGGTGACAGAGGAATGGCTGGAGGTGATGGAAGGTAATACAAATATATTAAATACCTTTACAGACATACTTTTATCAGGGGTTTAGATGGCTGTGTCATTTTACGCACCACGTCGCGACCTCGGAGTTTTCTTAAAACAGTGCTGGTTATTTCGAGTTAAGCCTGTATACGAGACGAAGATGTGGAAGGGGAAGAGGGAGGGGAAAGAAAGGGAGAGGGAGGGGGAGAGGGGAAAACGAAGGGGCGATGAGAGAGAGGCTGTGTGACTGAATGGAACTTTTTTGGACACGTCTGTGCTGACGCGCCAGGCCTCTCCTTTCCCAAGGCGATCCATTAAATGCCTCAGCGCACACCGCGCCGCGCCGCGCCAATTACTGCAAATTTCACTGCTGATTCGATTTATTCGTTTTTGTTTATCTTAATTCTATAGCCCCATCCGACGAGAGCCGACGAGCGCGCGCACGCAGAGTCCTCCCTAATCGAACTGACTGAGTTATGCGGCCGTTCCCTAACCACAGATCACTATAATATTCCTATAGGGCCTTATAGTGTCAGTTTAAAGTGACGTTATCGAACTTTATCGTATTTTGTATCTCCTATTTATCACATTACATAAAATATTATATAGTTAATTTTTTCTGTGATATTTGTAAAGGGATTTATTTATTATAGGATAACCACCGTTTGGTAAGGGTTACAGTTTGAGTTCACAGGAGGATGGCACTCACCACAGGGCAATTCGGTCCTTCGGGTAGTTGAGGCGCTCGATGGTGCCGAGGAACAGCGGCAGAGAGTGCGCCGAGTTGCGGCAGACCAGCGCAATGAGGACCCGGGGAGCGAGAAGCGGAGACTCGGGGCTCCACCGCTCCTCGGGGAAATACCCCCGACTCAACCCCGACAGGAGAACGAAACAGCAGGGCAGACAGCAGCGAGGTGACCCGGGGCATGGCAGGGAGAGAAACTCGCTGCTGACTGCAGGAGAGACGAGGTTTGAGACGGCGCGGCGAGAGAGAGAAGGGCGCAGGAGATACGGGGGGTCTCTGCTGTGTTATGCCGACTCTAACTCCATTAGGTCAAAATACATGGAGGGGGGGTTGGCCGGATTAAAGGGCAGGTCCGGGCTGGTTTAAAGGCATCTGGCTGCTCTCAAAAGAACGAAGCCCGTCTAAACTCTTTTCGGTGTCTCTTTTTTCATAAATAAAATGAAATAACTCGCCATAGTACGCTATAATAATATCCATTCCACTAATCCGACAGTATCTGTTAGGTTTCCTGGTAAATGTAACTATAAGGCCAAGCAGCCCGTGGCATCTCCTTCTGTGAGATTCCGCCCTCCCCTTTAAGAACAGCCACAGCTGTAGTCCATTGGAAGCCGCCAGAAAACAATATGGGCGTGTTCAGCAAACCTCCATATTAATGAAGTTTCTTGAAAACTCTGGAAATATCGTCCAGTTGCTCCATTGTGGCAACGACGCGTGTCTCTAAGCTTTAAACATACAAACATTTAAACTAACTTCGTCTATTTCACCTGAAACAAGAGGTCAAACGAGAGCAACACGGAGATTATGTGAAACATCTGCAAAAGTAATAAAAGCAATTATTGCCACAATAGAATAATGAGTAGCCTAAACCAGCGTTTCTCTCTCGCCTGTTGAGGTGGGTGCCTACATGAGAGTTATGCTTTCATGAGCCAGCACCAATTTATGCAGTATGGCTGAAAACAATATAACAACACATACTACGATACAATACTGTATTGCACTGTATTACACCAATAAGCTTTTATCGTCTTCCAGTCACAGCTCAGTGAGGTGGATATATTCTCCAGCATCAGGCAGTGTGGGTGTGTGGTGTGACAGGCTGCTCATGTTGCAGCCACAGAGCCACCCTGGTCAGCCACAGTGCCACCCTGGTCAGCCACAGTGCCACCCTGGTCAGCCACAGTGCCACCCTGGTCAGACACAGTGTCATTCTGGTCAGTTACACCCTGGTCAGACACAGTGCTTGGCGTCATTGTAGCAGATCCAGAAGCAGAGTCACCAGAGGTTTGGCAGCAGTTCCGCTGGCACTCACCAGGAGGAAGCAGATCTTGGTAAATGGGACCAGAGAAAGTAGAGCTGGAGGTGGAGGGATTGCTGGGACTGGCAGGGAGAGGCACACACTGCTGGGTCAGGGAGTACCTCATCACTGCAGGAACAGATACACACGCAGTTATTGGCTTTTTAATACCATATTCTTGAATTTTACAGATGTAAGATAACTAATGAATCAGAGTAGAACATTTAACAACTAATCTTGTCACTAACTTTTCCATTGTCTAGACCCTGTTTGTATTGTGACTGAGCAGCCAGTTACAGCCAGTTGGAGGTATGGTGAAATTTGGCCCCTGAATCAGTTTTCCACACTGATTCAATAGACGATGCTGCCTCCTCATGCTTGTGTGTTTTAGCATAAATCCCCTCAAATAACTGCTGCAAACCTTCACACTCCAATTTGGTATTTTGAAAAGAAAAATTACACAGACTTTTATGTGAATATTTCATGCACCTATGGGCCATATAGCCATTTCATAATCCATTACATAATTAAAAAAATTGCATAGTTGCCAATCAAAACAAAAAGTGGTCTGAATCCCAGAAAAGAACAGAACAAAAACACATACCTCTTCATACATACCTCTTTCATTGATGTGCCTTTGGATCAGTCTCCTCTTCCATCTTCCTTTGAACAGTGAGTGTGACAAAGTGATCTTGCAGCAGACTGGCCTGTTGCAGTCCTGCAGGGATCTGTTTTTCCAGGTCAGTGCGACAGAGAGACAGAGCTCCTCTTCCAGAACTGCCACTGCCGCTTTCACCTGATGCCCTGTCACCCCGTGGACCTCAGACAGCAACTGACATGCACATACACACAAGCATAAACCAGAAACACACACGCACACACACACACGCACACACACATATTCGTATGTGAAGAGAAAGATCCATTGGCATGTGTAATGTCCAAAGACATTATAATAGCATGTAATAATTATCCTTATATTTTCCCCTCACTCTGATGCAGGCCGGTGCACTCCTGTTGCGATGTACAACAATCCTCAGAAATACTTGCTCCCTGAGATAGGACATCACTTCCTCCATCACCATGCTCACCAACACCTCAGGGTAGTCAAGGGAAACAGAAGAGAGGGCAATAGAAAAGACAGATGTGAGAGAGGCAGGGTCAAAAGGGCGGGAAAAAAGAAAGAAACCAAACCGAGGTGGCAGGCAACAGAAACTATTGAAAATACCAAACCTCATGACTGCTCACCTCTTCCTCGTTGCCCACTGGAAGGACCCCTGTTTGATAGCATCCCCTGAGCTGCTTCAAGGAAGACGTAGCATCCAAGAAGGCCCCGACACACAGGGGCGCTGTAAGGGTGCTGTATGAACACAAAACACCACCTTACCACCTGATCTACCTGAGGCGCACACACACACACACACACACAAACACACACTGGTATGCCTGTGTGAACAAAACACACACATTTTTTAATACATTTTTAACATAGAAGCTGCAGTCTGACAGCATACCTGTGATGTGTTTGCACATGTTATCCACCAAGACACCAACCAAGAGGTGCAGATCTGACAGCCTGACAGACGAAGCCCAACCGCTTTTGAGCACCTGGAACATAATGCACACGCACACGCAGCCACGCACGCGTACACAAAACCCCTTGTGCACACACTCGATCAGTCTACAGTAAACAAACCACCAGCAGTTCGTAGCACAGGCAGCCCCGGTATTTCTCCGGTATGTACCTCTTTGGAATCGCGGCTCCCAGCTGTGAAACTGTTGGTAGCCTGTAGATGGCGATGTCTCCAGGTCCCCTCCAGCAGAATCCCACCATGTGAGCGGTGAGGATGAGGATAAGACCTAGAGAACTAATACAATCCACATGATCTATATGATGATTAAATCACATCACTAGTATCTGGTAATGTATGTGCATAGCATCCAAAGTGCAGGTAAATATAAAAAGGATGGTTCGAACCTTGAAACACCTGCCCAGATTATAAATGAGGATTAGTGGTTAAAATGCCAAACTCTAAACTCTAATTCCTTCTCTTCTATCTCCTCCTCCCCTTCTTTCTTTTTCCAGTTTTCCATCTCCGTCTCCCTTTCCTTCTTCACCCTTTCATCCTCTTGTCTCCTCCTTTATCCTTTGCCTCTCTTTTATATCCTGTCATTTTTCACCTCGTCACCCCACACCCCCATTCTCAGGGCATAGTTGTGACATACTTTATGTGGCAACACCCAGAATCCATCTGGTGTTATTGTGGAAATCGACGACCTCTGATCTATAGAGGGAAATCTCACCAACTTCACCAATGTCATCACCATCATCCCACAGTCACCAGAGCTGAGAGGGAGGAGAAGGGAAAAAGAGGGAGCAGAGAGGAGGAGGAGAGAAACTGAGCACTGTTAATACAGCAGCACACACACACACACGCACGCACACACACACACACACACACACACACACACACACACACACACACACACACACACACACACACTAATACTGACTGTAGGGGTGATGTGTTTCATCTTGTCCCAGACAGTTTGTCAGAGTTTGGCTATAGACATATAGAGCAGTGAAATGTGAATCGTCTGTCGAGGCTGATCGTTCCTCAGTGTGCTCGGGATCTGTGAAGCTCATCATGAATGTTAGAGGCCAATAAAACTAGATCCATCTCCCATAGCTCAGCCCTGGCATACTGAACTCAGAGACCCTACCATACCATAACACCAAACCGATCACCTTGCAGACATTCCCAATGACTTTTGATGTAACATGATACTTTATTGTTGCCTGAACCAGAAATTCTCTTTTCCGCTTGCCCCCCTTCCCAGGAAGTGGAAGGGGCTTGAACCAAAGCCGTCCAGTTACTACATCACCCTGCTGGTATGTGACCATACAAAGTCCTTGCTAATCTCTAAAATTAACACAATAGTAGCTACGGACATCCATCAACGTTGTCTGCTTGGCATTAGCCAGTGCAAAGCACTCTACTCAACGACAGAACTGTTACATATCTCATATAAAAAACACACAGCAATGAAGTTGGGAATATACAATAAATCACAAGGCCCTGCATGTCAAACTGACACTATAGTATGATGTATGGCTATATTGGGTTAGGGAAACTGTTTCAGGTTTCAAGTTGGAGGTAGAAGTTGGTGTAAGCAGATCTGTATGACTTTACTTGCCCCTCTCGTGCAGTACACGGAGTACTGCAAGACTTCCATGCCTCACATAAATGCATTCATACACACACATGCATGCACGTCAAAGCAAAACCTACAGAGATTCAGACAGGCAACCGGGGACACAGTGCATATGTCACCGATGCCATACACAAGCCAAGCAGTGACACGCTGACACACTGCTCCTCCTCCCCTTTTCTCGTCCTCCCTTCGTTGCCTCTCTTCATCCTTTTCGTGCTACTGATTCACAGATTGGTTTTCTGGAAGCTTCAACCATGAGCGCCCCTTCCATGGATCGCCTAGCCCCTCTCCCTGACTCCCTTCCCGGCGTTGAGGCGGCGGGCTCTTTCCTGTGTGGAGAACATAAAGAGAGCCTGTCTATGTTCTGTGTGGATGACTTGGAGCCCTTATGCAGGCAGTGTGGCACGACTGGGAGTCACGCAGGACACAGGATGTACCCCAAAGACTTGTCAGAGGCTGTAACGGACTGCAAGGTGGGAGTGACAAGAATGTGATTCGCATGAAACACGTTATAAAAACTATGTTTGAGGAATGTGATGGTCAGAGAAGTGTTGCTATAAGGTGTAGTGAAGGAGGAAGAGGATGTATATCTGAAGGTGTGTGATCTCAACATGCGTGTCTCTCAGTTAAATTGGATTGAGAGGTATTAATCTATTGGTGTGGAAAATGTTAGTTGATGAGACAACGATTGATCATCCATCTCCAAATTATTTCCAGTCTCTCAAAGCTCAACTTTCACCCTCTACCAGTCAGTCTAAATGTCTCCATAAATGAAGACTTAGAAACAAATGGCTGCTGTTCCTGTTCATAAAAACATTATAACACTAGAAAACACTCTTAAGGCCTGCTTAGCAGTTGACCTGCGCTCAGTACCCAGACGATCCAATACGGTCCAATACTGCCGGACCAAGCATTCAACTGGTCAAATTCTATGACTGAGCATCAGTTGACGTGGTTGGACAGTACATGCATTTACACACCTCAGCCACTCTGGGTATGTCTGCTGGACTTCACACACCAAGAGGTTCCTACTGTCGTGAACCTGTTGTGAGTTTATGAAAGGTAGAGTCAGGCTCCTTTGATTGATCAGGGAATGATGAAGGTGTTAATCATATTGGCTCGAGTCAACTATGCCCCCCCGAGTACCGTTTGTTTTGCTGGCCATGCATGAGCCTTCCTCGCACGTCCCGTTTTGAAAAAAGGGCAAGTGGAAGGGCTCATCCGTGAATCAGGACCTCTTGGACCTGAAGCGAGACTCATTTCCAAGACAATAAGCCCCCTCATGACTGTTCCTCTGTCTCTTAAATAGTGGTCTTCTGCATTATCACCTTTTCCGAGATCACAGCAACCAGAGAGATTAAAGAAGGAAGCATCAGCATCTTTTTGTCATCTAGTGTAAATATTTATATTTTGCTGCAGAAACCGAACGTCCCCCTGTGTTAATCCCAGGTTAGTCTGCTACTATTCATTTAGAGAGAGAGTTTTAAAGAGGCACAAAAAAAAACAGCCACTCGTGTTTCATCGATAGTCTCCTTGAAAGGGTTCCTCTTTAGATTCATTGGATGCATTAGGTGTTATTTCTGTCCACACATGCATGTCTAGATCTCACAGGACATGCAATTTGACCCCGTAAGTGTCCCCCTCTCCATCATCACACACACACACACACACACACACACACACACACACACACACACACACACACACACACACACACACACACCAAACTACTAAACTAAGAATAGTCTGAAGAGCTTGGTAGGGTGTATTGAGTGTATGAGGTCTGTACTGGTCCACTGATCCATGTACTATACGTGCAGAAACACATACTGTAAATACACTCGATGCATCTCAATGAAGAGTATTTCACACAGCTGAATCACTAGAGTATGCATCCAATCTTATCACTGCTGTACTCATAAACCCTCTCAGTAACACTCTGATTTAGTTACACACTAAGCAAGCGATGGTTTGATTCATAACACACCTGTGGTTATCAGGAGGAGCTCAGAACATCTCTGGATGGACTACAGAAGAAGGTGATCCACTTTGAGAACGTCACACAGACCTGTGAACACGCATCAAAACACAACCAGGTAGGACTGCGTCTTCATCTTCATCTTCATCGTCATCTTTGGTTTATGCCTTAACCTGTGTCTCCCTCTTTCCTTTACTTCCTGTCTTTCCAGGCCCAGGCCCAGCTGACCGCGGGGCAGATGAAAGAGGAGTTCGGCGAACTTCGGCGTTTTTTGAGGGACGAGGAAGACGCCAGGCTACTCGCGCTCAGGGAGGAACGGGAGCAGAGGAAGAGAGAGGTGGAAGAAAGGATGGACAGAATGACCCAGGCGATAGAGGCTCTGGAAGAGAAGGGCCGGCGGATCGAGGAGGCGCTAGACGCAGAGGGGGACGGGGTCGACTTTGTACAGGTAAACGAAATGAAATGCTTCATCGTCAGTCAAAGAATGGAAAATGAATCTGAAAGGAACAGTAACCAAGCAAACTCCTCTTTTACAGCACTGCCAAACCACGAGTAAAAGGTATATGATGCCTCTTTCTCTGTGCACACACACACACATACAAACACACACACACACACACATTCACATAGCAAGGTGTGTAACTGTTTGTATGTGTCCATGTTCATGTACGGCAGGGGTGACGGGGAGCCAGAGGAGGTTTGTGGACCTTTAATAGACGTGGCCAAACATCTGGGCAACCTCCGATACACCGTTTGGAACAAGATGAAAAACATCGCCCCCTACAGTTAGTTTCTATTAGTGTGTGTGTGTGTATGTGTGTGTGTGTATTCTCTTCCCTTCCTCCCTACTCCCTACTCCTTCCACCTCTCTGATCTCTGTCCTACCCTGCAGCTCCGGTGACCCTGGACCCCAGGACAGCTTGCCAGTTGCTGAGGGTGTCTCCTGCGCTAAACAGCGTCCAGATCTCTCCCGGACAGTCCCGGGACTTGGAGCAGGGTGTAAAAGGCGTGACTGCCCCTGCGCCAGCCAACCCCGAACGCTTCCACCCTTACTCCTGCGTCCTGGCCAGAGAGGGCTACAACTCAGGAACGCACTGTTGGGATATTGAGGCATGTACTTACATACATACATACATACATACATATATACGCATGCATACAATCATGCAAACATATGCTTTCAAAACTGTCGAGACATGAATCCTCCCACCCATCCACATGTCAAACCATCCGTCCATCTGATGTCTCTTCATTTTGCAGGTTGGTGACAGCAACAACTGGACGATTGGCGTGGCCGGTCAATCACTGTGCAGGAGGGAGGAGTTTGAGGCATGTCCAGAGGCAGGGCTTTGGTGCATCAGCCTACGGGACGGCGAGTACCGAGCACTGACCACGCCCTCTCAGATCCTCCTCCTTGACAGGTCACACCACCTCAGGAGGGTCCGCGTGAGGCTGGACTGGGAGGAAGGGCAGCTGGAGTTCATGGACGCTGATACTGACGCACTTCTTTTCAAATTCACACATTGTTTCGATGAAAAGGTGCACCCGTACTTTGAGAGCGTATCCATTCGCGGGGGCCTCGCAGTGTTGGCGCAGAGAGTGAACGTGAGTGTGGGGACAGATCCCATCCCTGTAGAGGGCACAGCTTTCACTGGGCAGGATCAGGTGACAAAAAGTGGATCCACTGAGAGGGAGATCATTGGGATTGCTAAAACCACTGACAGCAGCAGCACAAGGTTAGGGGATGGATGTGCAACTAAAGACAGGAGTCCGTCCACAAAATCTAACCAGACCCAAGAGAAGGGATCCACCAATGAGGGCAAACCTCAGACTAAGGCCCTGCTCACCAAAGCTAAAACCAATGGAAGAGCAAAGAAAACAGACAGTAGATCTCCTGTGAAACAACAGGCCAGCAAGACCAGATTCAGTGTGACCTACCATGTCTCCCTGAAAATCAGTGACAATACGTCTCCCGGCAACGGCCAACAGATACAGAGAAATCATGTTGATCAATCTGATTTGCTGCATTAGTAATAAATGAGAATGGGTCACAGCTATCACGTGTAGTAGTGCCCAGTACTATATTTGAAACTAAACATGACATTTTTCACTTGCAAGTGTATTTTTCAGTTGATTGGACACATTTGTTTGCAAGGGGTTTTGTGGTGACTATTGCCATTCAAAGTCACCTGATGATTGACGAGACCGGTATTCGCTGATGTTCAGACGCGACAATTCCACGCAGACAACTTCTCTCCTTTGACTTTGTGTTTTATTCCAAATAATAATCCAAACAAATGACAAGCATGGTGCGTGGCTTGACGGTCAAAAACTGTGTGCTCATCCCGGTTCCCAATCACGCACCTGTCCCGGTGAGCTCACCTAAATACCTCCCGCATTCCACACAACACCCAGTGGTTACTAATGGAACTACAAATACAAGAGATTAATGGCTGTAACAGGTTTGATGAAAACATTATTGCCTGATGTTTAAAAAAAAACCACATTGTTGTTGTTACATCCTGTGAACTATATACTAAGTAAAGGAGTCAAGCTAACAACTTCAAAAGTGAGTTTTATTTCCATGCCAGTAATCTTTTGGAGGAAGTAGTTTGGTCCCATTTGGTTTTGATTTGATGGTTGACACAAAAATTGACGTTTTAGTTACTTTCACTGACGTTTTACTGGATGTAGTATTATACATATTGAATATCAACATAAAATGCTGTGATACTGCACAACGTGTTATTGATCAAAGAAACAATACAGTACATTTGGTAAAATAAGATTACACTTATTTCATTGGAATTGCATTTCAAACGGTATTGATATGACATCACTGTCATCACATCATGTTGAGTCCTCACCTACATCTGTGCATGTTTCCCACTCCAAGCGACAAATCAGTGATTCAGCAGGGGTTCATCGTGATTCACAATCTCTCTCTCTGTCGCCTTGGAAACACACAGTATCCTCCTCACCAATCTTCATCTGTTCCTCAGTCTCCTGTCTCATAGACGCACCCTGCCCTCTGTGATGGCGCTATATAGTTCAAGGGTAAGAGCCTCGTAACGCCCAGCGCGACTGTTCAGAAAATACATCTGCTCACTTGTGTGTTGTGGATTGTATCCTTCCTTCTGCAGCCGCATCTTCTGGATTTTAAAGGTACCTGAGGACAAAAGGAGAAAACACAAGTTGTCATGTTAGTGTGTGTGTGTGTGTGTGTGTGTGTGTGTGTGTGTGTGTGTGTGTGTGTGTGTGTGCATGTGCTTGTATTGTTGTCTCACCTGTAGTGTCAACACTTGGCATGAGTCGGAGGAAGACGGGGCGTGCGTATGAGGGCAGGACTTTCTGCACAGCGATCAAGAACATGTCTCGGTCAAACTGGCCTCCTGCATCAGCTATAGCTGCCATACCGGCCTTTCCCTCCACACCTTCACACAGACAGACAGGCAGACAGGCAGACAGACAGGCAGACAGGCAGACATGTGACGTAATGTACAGCATTGCCTGATTTACTCTCTTTTAATCTTTCTTCAATTCATCGGTCTTTGTATGTTTCTCTCCCTTCCTCTGTGTGTTGCTAGTACCTGTTACAGTCACTCCATAGACGGCTACGTCCGTCTGTCCCAGCAGGCTGCTGAGGATTCCCTCAACTTCCGTGGTGGAGACGTTCTCCCCTCGCCAGCGGAACGTATCCCCGCTACGGTCCCGGAAATACATGTAGCCATATTCATCCATCACCAGCACATCGCCTGGAGAGAGAGAGAGACAGAGAGAGAGAGAGAGAGAGAGAGAGAGAGAGAGAGAGATGGAAGAAAGAAAAAGAGAAACAGACAGGGGAAGATAATAATAAATAAAAAAAATCAACATCATCATTGTCATCATCATCATCATCAGTCCCCAGAGGCCATCATAGAGCAGAGGATGAGGAAGGTGTGTGATGATGATCCATCCAGATGTTCCTCACAATGAAGAACAATGAAGAACAATGAAGACTTTAGTGCGTCTGGCTCTCTAATGAGGACATTATTTATTTTGTTTTGACAGGATAAATAAATACAATCTCCTTTGACCTTTGTGTCTATCTGTCTGAGGGCCTATCTGTCTGTCTGTCTGTCTGTCTGTCTGTGGGCCTGTCTGTCTGTCTATCTGTCTGAGGGCCTGTCTATCTATCTGTCTCTCTATCTGTCTGTGGGCCTGTCTGTCTGTCTATCTGTCTGTCTGTCTGTCTGTCTGTCTGTGGGCCTGTCTGTCTGTCTATCTGTCTGTGGGCCTGTCTGTCTGTCTATCTGTCTATCTGTCTGTGGGCCTGTCTGTCTGTCTGTGGGTCTGTCTGTCTCTCTATCTGTCTGTGGGCCTGTCTGTGGGTCTGTCTGGCTCTCTATCTGTCTGCAGGCCTATCTGTCTGTCTGTGTATTTTTGCATTCCTGATCATTGTGTGCATAACTAAAGTGTATGGAATCTAATCTTATCATCATCATCATCATCATCATCATCATCATCATCATCATCATCATCATCGGCAACATCATCATCACCCTAACTTGACTTTAACACATGCCTGAGACATAAGCAGAGTCTCCCAAGCTGAAGACATTGCGAGCTATCTTCTGATCGGTGGAATCCCGATCAGTGTATCCATCGAATCTCCTTAGCGGATCGTTCTGGTCGATGCAGCCCACCAACACACCAGGCTCACCTGGGGGGAGAGAGGGGAGGGGAGACAGGGGAGAGAAAAGATAATGTACAATCTGTGCTTTGTGTGTGTGTGCGCGTGTGTGTGTGTGTGTGTGTGTGTGTGTGTGTGTGTGTGTGTGTGTGTGTGTGTGTGTGTTCTCACCAGGCATACATGGTATACAGAGCCCCTGTGCACCCCTGAGCAGCTCCATGCTCCCCTCCTGCACCCTGACCAGTCGGGTGGGGTAGAAGTTGGGCAGGATGCGACTGCTGAAGCCACACGCCCCCACCTGGACATGCAGAAAGATAACACATACATGTTACAGCTGACATACCTGACCAGACAAAGTCATTAAATATAACACACACACACACACACACACACACACACACACACAAACGCACCTTTCCGTCTATGTTGAGGAGGCTACAGTTGCACTCTGTGGCTCCATAGAATTCCCCGACTCGTCGGATTCTGAATCTCTGGACAAACTCCTCCCACACAGAAGGACGAAGGCCGTTACCCACGGCAACACGCACTCGGTGATGTGCCTCAGACGGACGAACAGGCTGGGCCAGCAGGTAACGGCAGATCTCACCTATGTATTGGATTACCTGGACACACACATACACAGAGATACAATGAGACACAGGCAAGGTAACAACATTCTCTCAGATCAGCCACAACTGGTGCAAGAGATTTTAACGGGTGGAACAACTGGCCAACATCTGGACACTCCTCAGAATTATTGCATGAGATTACAGTGTGTACTCACGGTGCAGTTGTATTTGACACAGTCACTCCAGAAGTGACTGGCTGAGAACTTCCTCTTGACCACAACAGTCAGACCAAAGAGCAAACACTGGCCTACACCCATGATGTTACCTACAAACGTGCACACACATGCACACACACACACACACACACACACACATTCACACACACAAAGGCACAATGAGCTGAACAGAACAGAAGGACTGGAAAGGTAAAATGATTACTGTGTAAAGACGTGTGGCAGAGAGAGATGAAAGAGAGAGCGATCTACCTGCAGAGTGGTAGAGGGGGAGGCAGGTATAGATGACATCATCGCGTCGCAGGCCGAAGGCGTGGAAACCAGAGGCAGCAATGCGGTAATATCTGACAGAGAGATAGAACAATATAGCTACTGGCCTGTAACACCTCATATCGATTTCATGGTACAGACTCCCGCACCAGCCCTGAGCGTATCTGCAGACAGCCAGGATATCTTATGCTAGGCACTAGGCAAATCTTTTGGCTAATGGAGATGTCTGATTCACTGGAGGTTAGCCGTTGGGATGAGCATACACTTCACACTTCCGACCAATCATATTAGCACCGGCAATTTCAGCCGGCGTTCTCCTCCTCTTCCTCTTTGTTGTTCATGTTGCTCTTTTTCAAGAGCCCTTCGTCCAACTAGCACATTAGCTACAGGTAACCTTAGTACGATAAAGCAGACATGTAAAAGTTTTAGGATTCCTCTAAAACATCGACTGTCTACCAGGGGCTTCCTAAGGCAAAAGTTTGATGTTCCAAATATGGCCCACATGGACACTATTTTGGAAGAGTCACATGGTGACTCACATAGTAAGTCACATGGTGACTCACAGCGCCGCCCCCAAATACTGTGATTGGTTATCCCAATAGAGGTAATTATCCCACAACAGGTGACACGGTGAAAAATGTAGTCAGATGTGTCTTGGCAACAGGATGTGTATTAATCATCAATGTTGAGGCACCTTTTCCCATTAGAGTTGCCCAAAAAGTTGTCATTGTAAAAGTATGCTTTTCATTTCTATTTTCCTCAAACTTTCCTTCTTGGAGATACGTGGTTCTCATTCCATTAATATGTACCAAGGCTGGAACAGCTCAAATGGGATCCACAGTAACTCACCGACTGTGCACCACTACGGCCGCCTTAGGCATCCCTGTTGTACCAGAGGTATAGATGTAGAATAGTCTGTCTGTGGGGAGAGAGACATAAGAGAAGGAGAGAGAGAGAGGTAAAGGTGACATGTAGGAGCAGGAGTTTGAAGAGGACCTCCACTATCTGCCAATGTTTCACACATCGGTGGCATGCACCCTCACTCTTCCCTCTCTCTCCTTGCCAAGTTTGTCACTCCTTCCTAATCCTCTATATGTCTGAGGAGCTGTACATGCAAAGACTTGATCACCTTAGGAATGTCAAGTGATCACAAATGAAAAAAATGTTTTTGTTGTAAGTTTGTACTTCTACTTGTATTTTTTGATGTTTTATTTTTTTATGCAAAGCACTGTGTTTTGTTTTGAAGTGCTATACAAATAAAGTTTATTAAAGTTTATTATTATTAAAGATTAACAAATGATGAAATGCACAAATAGATCAGGAGGAAAACTGACTGAAATTCAAGCATCATGGATTCGTAAAATGTTAAAATCTGTAACGATAAACCAAAATGTTGTGTAAGGTTGAATATTTCTAAAGATCTGTTTGGAGGTGTGCATGCATGTGTGTGTGTGTGTGTGTGTGTGTGTGTGTGTGTGTGGTGTTGGGGGTCCGTATGGATTATAAGAGAGGACGAGAGAGAAAACAGCAGAGCACTCAGACATGCAAAGACTTGCTAAGTAGAAAAGTGTTGCAATCAGTATTTTGTAATATGTAACACAACACCGTGATCTGATAGCCCTTACTCACGGGTACACCCACCCATACCCCCATCGCACACGCAGGAGAAACAACACCCGGCACCTTCACCCACTGAGGAGCCTCACCATTGAATCCCTTGCTGAGTGTGTATTGTGGCGGGTCTCTGGGAGAGCAGGCCAGTAGGGGGTCCAGGCTCTGCACTGGGAGGCCGGAGAGCTCGTCTTCGTCGCCGTGGTCACCACTGCTGAACAAAACCATGGAGGGCTCCAGAGAACCGCTCACCTCCGAGACCGCTTGGACAGGACAGGCAATCACACGTGTTACAAATCTACTTTTGCACCGGAAATCTATCTATCTGTCTACAGGACCTCTGTTCATTCTTACCTTCAGTGAGCTCTGTCCCAAACACCATTGCCCGGGCCCCGGACGCACCCACACAGTGTAGCAGCGGATGCCGTCGCAGGTTGTGGTTAATGAGCGCTGCCTCTACGCCAACCGTGGCCAGACCCAACCAGAGAGCCACCAGTAAAGGGCGACTTTCCAAGTATAAGGCCACTACATCTCCCTCAGTCCAGCCCTGTGCCAACGCCCAGTGGGCCACAGCATGGCATCGCTCTGCCAGCTCCCTGAAACTCCAGACCTGGGATATACAATGGATACGGAAATGCATACGTGGGCCCCCAAAACACACTGAAATCGATATAAACCTCACCAAATTTGTTGTTTTTTTTTACATCTCGGTCACCTTCTTCTTCTTCTTCTTCTTCACCTTCTTCCTACCTGTACAGGTAATAAAGCTGTATCTATATGCAGTCTCCTGCCCAACCCCCCCCCCAACGCCCCCTCACCTCTCCTGTGGCCTCACAGATCAGGGCAGGCTTGTCGGGGTGCAGCGCTACTATCTGGGCAAACAGGGCAGGGATGGTGCTGCTTTTACGCTGGTTTCGGTACAAGGAGAACTTCACTCGCAGCACAACGACTAGACACCTTCGACAGAGAGGAGCGGGAGGAATGAGTTGAAGATAAAAAAATAGGGAAGGTTTAGAGATTTAATGGATAAGAGAAAGACACACACACACACACACACACACACACACACACACACACACACATATACTACTTACATGAAGTCTCTCTTTATGGTGCAGAGAGCTACATAGAGGAACCTCCAGGATCCCCTCCAGGTTATGCAGAGCCCCAGCCCCACCAACAGGCTCCAGATCCAGGGGATGGAAAACAGTCGTGTAACCCCCATGGAAGTCAGGCACATTGTGATACCACTCATCAGAGGCATAGTGAGCTATGGGGATAAAACAGTATTATGGGCATAGAGTTTAGCCTCCACACACACACACACACACACACACACACACACACACACACACACACACACACACACACACACACACACACACACACACACACACACACACACACCTCACCATTACACAGCACACCCCAAAACAACATTATCCACTCATCACTCAACACTACAGGTAGCATGGTTTGGCGAGGGGGCTTACCTGTCCCAAGAAATCCACCGCTGGTCGACCAAAGAATAAAAAGGGAGGCTCCGGTATGAAATGGAAGAGATTATAACATGTGTTATAACAGCTGAGGGGGTCCAGAGGGTCCAAAGGCGGCGAATGCACCGAGACCGGCTGTGCGCATTGAAAACGTCTGACGATCAGACAGAGATACACCTAGTTCAGGGGAAAAGACGCAGGTATAACTCACACGACCTCGCGCGTCATCTTTGGTTGGAGGCAGAACGTGACTCATTGGATCAAAAGTCAAAATGTTGTTTTACAAAGTCTGATTGCAAGAGTCTTGTTCAGCCTGAGTGTGAAACCAGCTCCTCCATCCTTTTGGTAACTGCGATCAAAAAATGTTGTCTTTTTTTTAATTTTATGTGCGTGTGGTTTGATAGGACCATTACGTAGTTTGTTAATTTTTTTTACAAATATCAGGATAATGTTGGTAAAGCTACCTTTCCTTTTTAATCGAATGAATTAAAATGAAATTAAGAGCTACAAAATGTGTTGAGATTGAAGAAATATTCGGGATGCCAGTTCTCATTGAATGTTGCACTCGGAAGAATGGAGTTTCTGATTACAGTCTGATTACCAACTTATCTGAATTTGTCTCTTGATTCCCACTTGAAACGGTCTAGACCCCCTCTGCCCCCAAACATGAAGGCTTAGACCACTAGACCATACCAGGGTTCCCAGGTCATAAGAGTTTGTCCTCAGGGAACCCACCGCAGAGGGCTTTTATGGTTAGTTATGATGTAGTATAAAACTGTGTGTTGTGGGTGAAGTGATGACTATAGTAACCTGAGGAGAGTGCAACCTATAATCAAAAAAACTGTTCTTATGTAATATGTCATTGCGCTAACATGTAGTCAGGAAAATACTTGTGAATCTATTCCTCTGAATGGCTGGACTATCTTCAAGGATCCCTGGACGTCACTTCAGCAATATATAATAGGAACAACTGGGCTATAAAACCAGACACGTTACAGATTATTGAAATAGGAGCTTTATTAAAAATTTGTGGCGATTTTTTTTTTAAAGAAAACAGTACTGAACAATATATAAAACACAACATAAAAGTAGAAAAATAGGTTCATATACATTCAAACTAGAAAGCTATATTCGAATATTCTTACATTCACATAATATTGCATGGAGTTCTTCACAAATACATTTGAAATGCATGAATAAAATGTCGGTGGTCAAAGGAAAAGTGCAATAAGATAAAGAATGGGCCTACATAAATTCAAGGCTTTACAACTGCCTTTATTCCCGAATCGTTCTTGTTCTTATTTCGGAGATACAGTCGTTTATATGGTAATATAATAGTAAGGCAATGATAAACCAGCACAGTTTCTTGGATAAGAGCCATAAGTGACGACAAATCACTTACTTTGTTCAATAGCAAAGAACGAACAGATAAAAGAAATCCTGGCAGTAGCAATAAATGTGATTTGCTTGACCAAGAGAGGAATCTTAAAACGTCATGGGCATCATCATCTTGACACATCGTCCCCATCTTTCCAGGGTGAAAAAAAACATTTTTCTTTCAACAGATTACCAATAAACATCTAAAGCAAAAAAACACTGCTATTAAATACAGCTTAAACTGACTTTTTCATCCTTAAAACATAAAGAGCATCGCTCATAATCGCTCATAGCCTAGGCCTACATAATGTGTAGCCTAGATCTGGAAATAAATAGGCCTATATCTGAATCACTTCAGCAAATCTACACAAACACAGCTGATGTTCTGGATCAACTGGTGATACCTTCACTTTCACTTCTAATCGTCCCTGGATAAATAACTATATTTCCATGGGCTTTATTCTTGCCTGTTGTAAGCAGTTGCACAATCCATTCAAATCAGGGCACAATAAATCAAGTTAGCCGTGGGAAAGGTCTGTCCAGCAGGTGGAGTTAGAGAGAAGGACCGCTTCTTCATATTCGAGATTCTCCTGTGTGCTGTCCACTCCGAGAACCCTAGATGAATGAACACACACACACACACGCCGCAAATTCAGAGAAAGAGTAAGCCAATATGTGAATATGTGTGTGTGTGTGTGTGTGTGTGTGTGTGTGTGTGTGTGTGTGTGTGTGTGTGCGTGTGCGTGCGTGAGTGAGAGAGAGAGAGAGAGAGAGGTTACGGCACTGTACCCTTACTTGTGTTTGACTTTGACTACTGGAGGGATTGGTGCTGCTTAAATCTGAGTATCTCTTCTTTTGCGCGCAGATACAGGAGAGGAACTTGCTGTACTCGTCTCTCACCTGTAGAGGGCAGCAGAACATCATGGGAAAAAAACAACATTACCAAAAAATATCGTTCTCATTCCACTCTTTGTTGTTCTTCTTTTCACACACACACACACACACACACACACACACACACACCGTACCTGCTTAGACAGTAGGCAGTGCATGAGGAAGACCAGCGCTCCCTGTAGGCTGTTGAGGATAGTGAAGATATATGCTACTACTGGTGTACCTTCTTGAAACAGGAAGGCCCCAAACACCCACATTAGACCCAGCACACACATCTGGGCTATAGCTGTCACCGTGAATGCTCTGCAGAGAGGAAATGGACAGGAGGGAGGGAGCGTAGAAAGGGGAACAGAAAGAGACATTGCATCACACCTTGCAAGAGCGGGCTAAAACAGAGGTACACCGCATACGGAGAAGCACACTGGCACAGATACAGGCAGAGAGGTATTCTGTTACACACACACACAAACACACACACAGACTGACCTAATTTTGTGAAGTTTGGAGAGGTCTGGGTTGAGGCTGGAGAACTTCTGGGCGAGCTTCCAGACAGTGATGATGAAGAAGAAGATATTGAGGACGATGATGAGACACACAGGGCCAAAGAAACTCCAGATGAGGCCGTGATCCAGGGACAGCCAGCAGCTAGGAAAAAGAAAACACATGTTCAAGGACCCTCAGATATGTTGTTATATAGCATCAATCTATGTTATGTTATTTTGTGGTAATTTACCCTTTTCTTGTATGTATGTAACAATTTCCTACATTTCCCAGAATTCCTTTTTACCCCTGCTGAGAATGTGCCTAAACGTGCCTAAACATGCCTGAACGTGCTTGAGCACTTCAGCTGTGGGTTTCACGTGTAGGTGGAGGAAAAGAATGAGTTGCACCCCTTATATAAACCACAACATGTGGCTGCATTGCATTGTGGTCTATTGAGGCTACTGAACCGAATGAACTTGGTGTCTCTTCCTCTGCTACGATGGATTTCTCCCTGTATGATTGTTGAACGTTGGTGTAAAATGGTGAGTCTAGAAAGAAGACGTGATGTTACATCGTCTAAGTTTGCCCACTTATCCATGGGAGTAAGAAAATACAACGCCAAGTACCAAAATGGACCCAGGAATACAAGGAACATCACCAATGTGTTTTATGGTGCAGTAGATAGAGTCATTGTTACTACATTGACAAAATTGTACGTAAGCAGACACATTTTCACTTTCCACACTTACTGTTTATCAGTGCCGTATCCGTCAGGTCTACTGATGGCAGATATAACTACTATAACGACAGGTGTTCCATAGCCCACGGCGAATAGGTAAAGAGGCCGGATGTTGGCATTGAACACCAGGACCACCATACGGTACAGCTGCACCCCTTCTAACAGCATCCAGCTGAACACTCCCAAGAAGAAGAAATGGAGCAAGCCTGCAACAAACCTGCAGCCACCCTGTAAAATAAACACAAAGATATGAAGAAAGAGATCAGAGAAGCAAAAGCAGAGGGGTGGCTCAACTGCCCCAAGTCTATACAACATATATACCTCGGGTTTAGTGCTTGAAATGCCGGTGAGGAAAACAAGGTCAGCCATGAAGAGGCAGAGGCAGAGGTGCAGGTGGATGGTGGTGCGAGTGCCTCGTATGGAGCGGCAGAACTTGAAGGTCAGGATGCACACTACCAGGCACAGCAGGGAGATGGTCAGGCCTAGCTTGGTCAGCAACATCAGCTCAAAGGAGTCCTAGAGGGAAAGATAAGTCAGGTCAAGTGGTGTGTAACTGGAACCATTATTATTATTATTGGAACGTATTTAAAATGTGAAGAAATCTGCTGCTGGGGTGAAATAATGTCACTTGTTTCCAATGCAAATCAATTTCTTTCAAGACTTTTGTTTAAGTCTCAAGAACTAAGTGTCATGTTCTTGGTGCTAGTGGAGTGATCTCCCTTATCCTGCTTTGTTTCAAGGTAGGACACTTTTTCTGGAAAAGTCCTGAAACATCTGATGCTGCTTTGGAAACAAATGGTATTATCTCATCCCATTAGCAGCATTTTCCACTGAACACTGAATTTGAGACTAAATGACTTGGGAATGCTTGGGAATTCAACAGTCCCCCCTCCCCTCCCTCTGAGTCCACAATATATTAACTCTGAGAGACATTTCTGGTACTTTATGAGTAGTGCCTATTCATTTCATCAAGGGACAAATACCACATTACAACTAACCTATAGTTCTGTTTTCAGTTGTGTGAGGATTCTCTGTCTGCTTTTGACGTGGGGTCTAGAAAGGCAGTACTTATTATGGGTAAGTCATTCAATGAGAGCATAGTGTGTTTGTGTGCGTGTGTGTGTGTGTGTGTGTGTGTGTGTGTGTGTGTGTGTGAGTGTGTGTGTGTGTGTGTGTGCGTGCACACGCCTGTGTATGTTCCTCACCTCCATGGGGTAGAGGGCCATGAGCACAGCAAAGCTGCTCAGGTGGTCACAGCTACACACAGTGTGTGTGGCGTTGGAGAACCGTTGATAGCAGCCATCTGTGGACCACGCCCCTCCCTCATCCTGTCCGTCAGGTCCAGCCCTCCAGTATGCACAGGTGTAGTTCACCTGAGAAAAGTCCTCCCTCTTCTAATACACAATGACACAAGAGATATATCAATAGCAGGCTAAGTGTTTCTCCTTGTGATGCCTAGTTTCCTAGTCCAGTCCCATGATCTTGTAGTGAGTTTAATGTGAGAAATCGTGTCTGCAACTTAGGGGTGGGCGATATGACTTCAAATCAATATCGCCATTATTTCAAACTTTTACCTCGATTACGATTAATGAACGATTATTTTATTTGTTTTATTGTTTTATTTTGAAATATATTTTATTTTGAAAATTGACCGGATGCTTTATGCCGTTCCTGTGTCTGACTTCCTGCCCGGCTTGACACATTCGCTCGCGGCTCGCAAAAAACGAACGGTCCAAACCTGTCTGAACACGGCGTTACTGGACGGGGCGGAGGGACGTGACTGAATACCACGTAGTATTTTTTAAGTGGACAGTTCATGAACGCAGTATTGGGGAAAGTATTTGGCCCGTTCATTCGCGGGAAAGTGATGTTACGTCTGATGCGCGCACACACCACACACATACACACACACACACACACACACACACACACACACACACACACTGGATGCTTTACTAACTGGCGCTAATAGACGTTCCTCGTTCCTGTAGCTTAAATAACAATCGAAATCAACGATTTTGCCACGATTACATAATTAATTAATTTTAAAATTTTAATAGGCTAATTAAAATGACGATTACGATTATAAACACGATTATCGCCCACCCCTACTGCAACTTACACTGCCCTCTGGCCTAACTGGTCTCCAAGTAATGTTAATCATTTTTAACAAACCACTAACAGCAGCAATACATTTAAAAGACTGCAGGACTACCTGTAGATGCCTGAGGGTGAGGATGACAGGTGGGTTCAGGTGCTGTGTGGCTGGGTTGGACACCACAGCGGACACCACTTTAGAGAAGATCTGGAAGGAGGGACCTACGCCATCTTTTTGCTGTCCTGTGATCTGCTCAAAGGACCGGTTAACGGATGTCTCAAGGTTCTTGTAGGTCACCAACGCAGCAAGAGCAAAACCTGCGGGAGAGATTAAGAAATGAGAAGGTGAAGAGAAGAGAAGAGAAGAGAAGAGAAGAGAAGAGAAGAGAAGAGAAGAGTTTACCGGGATATGTTCCATTCCCAGTTGCTGTCGTCCAGTCAGTGTCCAGGCGAGCATCCTCATTGGTCAGATGGATTGGTCCAGTGGGTGGAGTCCTTCCCCTCCGTACAACAAGCTCCACCACTACTCAAACAAAAAACTCATTTCAAATGGCAATCCTCCCTGGACATTAGGTATTTTTTTTATCATTCTTTTCTGGTCGATTTATCATTTTTCAAACATCCAAGTAATGTTGAGTTTATGGATGGTGTTACCTGTCTGATTTGTCTCCTTCCTGGTGTGGTTGCCTTTGATCTGGGGGCCGATGAGCCTCACGGCGTCCTCCATCGCACCAAGTAACCCACTCACATCTTCACTGCTATTCAGGTGACCAGAGGACAGGAGGTCTTCAGTCGCTGTAAACAGTGTCTGCACAAGCAGGAGGGGGAGATGAGAGGCATGTATGTGTGTGTGTGTGTGTGTGTGTGTGTGTGTGTGTGTGTGTGTGTGTTTGTGAGCATGTGTGTGTGTGTTTTATACCCATGTTTCCTACCTCCAGTAGCACATCTCCAGTGGTCTCCACTTCACCAGATGGGTCAGACAGAGCCAAACAGCTCTTCCTCATCAGGGACAAGATATCTGTCAGGCCTGCAAGAGACTGAGAGACAGGAAGAGAACATGTGTTGAGATGTGAGTGATGCAGCCATTCAATACCTCTGACCTATCTGAAGGGGGACAAATGAGAATTCATGATTATTACGTTCACATAATACTTCTGTTCTGCACGTAACGATCTAAACATGCAACTCACTTGTGCAGGCGAGCTGTCTGCTTTGAAGTGGTCACACCTCAGCTCTAGATGGAACAGAGGAAACGTTTCATCACACACAACAGAATCACTACGCAAGATGGCACAGAAGAGTGTTACTTAATTCAACGTAGCAAAACACAAACTCATGACGCCCATAATTGTTGTTACCGTACACAAACACAAACTAAGCAGCATCTTAAGAAACTGTGCAAACAAACCACAAGTTTCAATGGACATACAGAAGTGCGTTCAAATGTGTTGGGAGGCAAGAGACATGGGAGACCTGAGACCTGCCTGTCTCTGTGTGTGTGTGTGTGTGTGTGTGCGTGTGTGTGTGCGTGTGTGTGTCTCAGGAAGCCAATGCAAAGAGCAGCGGTGGCTTAACTGATCACCACAAAGGAACCCAAAAACTGGGGCTGAGCAGTAAAATAGCAGTTATTACTCATGATGCAAAGAATAAGGGGAAATATTTTTAGACACTTTTTTACAATGATCAAAAGATATTGGATTTAACACCTAAAAATATACAGCATATATCTCGTTGATTCTTGGCTTCGTCTCTTCCTCTTTTTGCAGATGAGGGGTTCAAAGACGAGGTTAGCATTTGGAGGACAATGAAAGTGGAATAGAGCCAATCCTCACACGCACATAATAGGAGGAAATGAAAGCTGTGAATTGAACCTCTAATATGAAGTAACAAAAAGGCAATACTAGAAGAATAGTGTATTATGGTACACAACTCACCTGAGCATGGAGTCCTTTCATTGTCATAATTGGTGTATCCGGATGGACACTTGCACCAGTAGCTCCCCTCAAGGTTTTCACAAACCCCCTTCATTCCACAAACTTTGTGCGTTTCATCTTCCTCACATTCATCTATGTCTGGTTATGGAGGAGGAAGCAGAGACAGACCCGGAATTAATGACTGATGTTCCTCCAGTGTTGGTGCCATTGAGGAGATGATTTATGTCAGATTAAGCTGCCCTTTTCTGAGATATGAACTGAATGCACCTATCACGAAACTCCACTCTACATTCTGAGAAAACCAGAGCGGAGTATGAATGAAGGCTGGATTGAAACTTCTAATGACTGGAACTTAAGTCGTTAGTTGTTAGTAACCCGCTCTGCACCAGCACACGTTAAAGATTAATGGTAGGTAATGGTAGCCTCACCTGTGCAGTTGACATTGCTGCTGCTGAGGTTTGTGTATCCTGGCTGACAGGTGCAGGTGTAGTTCCCCATCAGGTTAGTGCAGTAGGCATTGGAACCACAGATCTCCTTGTTGTTGCACTCGTTGATGTCTGACCGAAGTAGGAGAGGACGGGAACGAGCAGGAGACATCATCAATCATGTGCATGTTACCCCCCACACATACACACACACACACACACACACACACACACACACACACACACACACACACCTTGGCACAACATGTGGCTGCATTGCCTTGTGGTCTATTGAGGCTACTGAACTGACTGAAATTGGTGTCTCTTCCTCTGCTACAACATAAGCAGACACACACACACACACATTTTCTCTTTCCACTTACTGCAAGCAGATTGAGCTGGGACTAAATACCCCCCTGTGTGCCAGGCCCCAGGTGGTCAGGGTGGGCAGACACACCTCCAACTCAGGGTGAGCCTGATCTCCGACAACGATGAGAAGGCCTACCTGGAGGAAGTGGCTGGCCTGTCACTCTGGTGCCAGGATAAGGGCCTCCTTGTGAATGTCACCAAAACTAAGGAGCTGATTGTGGACTTTAAGAGGGCACAACAACAGAGGACGTACAGACCACTGGGCATTAATAGGACTACTGTGGAGAGGGTGAGCAGGTATAAATACCTGGTAGTCCACATCACTGAGGATCTGACATCGACAACACACACAGACACTCTGGTGAGAAAGGCAAGGCAGCGCCTTTACCACCTCAGGCAGCTGAGGAAATTCAGAGTCTCCCCGAGGATCCTTCAGTCCTTCTACTCTGGAGCTGTAGAGAGCATCCTGACAGGAAGCATCACTGCCTGGTTTGGCAACAGCTCTGCTCAGGATAGGAGGGCTCTGCAGATTGGAACTACACTCCCCACCCTGCAGGACTTGTACACCAGGAGGTGCAGAACCAGAGCCTGTAGGATCATGAAGGATCCTCACCACCCCAACAACGGACTGTTTCAACTGCTGCGGTCAGGCAAGCGCCTCCGCAGTCATGCAGCCAAAACAGAGACAGACAGAGTTTCTTTCCTCAGACCATCAGGACTGTGACCTCTGACCTCACCAGGACCCTCACCAAGTTACACACACTGCCTATCTTATGCGCACACACACATAGATATACAGATAGCGACTACACATATTTTCATATTTTTTCAGATCCCTTATTTATATTACTGTAAATACTTATTGTATGTACTGTACTGTAAATGCTTATTTTTTATTGTAAATGCTGTTGCTCTTTTGTTTTTTACTCTGTATTATTCTGTAAGCATTGCCACTTCCATTTCACTGTGTGTGTATGTGTATGTGACAAATAAAGTTCTTGAATCTTGAACCAGAGCATGAATGAAGTCTGGATTGAATCTTCTAATGATTGAAACTTGTTAGTCCTTGTTAGTAACCTGCTCTGCACCAGCACACTTTAAAGAGTATTGGTAGGTATACAGGTAGCACAGCCCCACCTGTGCAGTTGACATTGCTGCTGCTGAGGTTTGTGTATCCTGACTGACAGGTGCAGGTGTAGGTCCCCATCAGGTTAGTGCAGTTGGCATTGGAACCACAGATCTCCTTGTTGTCGCACTCGTTGATGTCTGACCGAAGTAGGAGAGGACGGGAACGAGAAGTTGCGCAAATGTGGGAGACATCATCAATCATGTGCATGAGCATGAATTGCATGCACAGGAACCAGTAGCACAACACAGACATGTGAACAACACACACACACACACACACACACACTA
>JAXDDW010000268.1:215000-237135 GCA_034670385.1 Hoplostethus mediterraneus | reverse complement strand
ATGACAAGCTGCACAAGATCACAAGGAGGAACTCCAGAAATCACTGAAGCCCTTCGAGGAGAAACTGAAACTCTTTCATCAAGTTAAAGGAAACTGTGATGAAACAGCAGATCACATTAAGGTCCAGGCCCGACACACAGAGAGCCAGATTAAGGAGGAGTTCAAGAAGCTTCACCAGTTTCTACAAGAGGAAGAGGAGGCCAGGATCGCTGCACTGAGGGAGGAAGAGGAGCAGAAGAGTCAGATGATGAAGCAGAAGACTGAGGGTCTGAGCAGAGAGATAGCAGCCCTTTCAGACACCATCAGAGCCATAGAGAAGGAGCTGAGAGCTGAAGACATCTCATTCCTGCTGAACTACAAGGCTACAGTGGAAAGAGTCCAGCGCCCCCTGCTGGCTGACCCAGAGCTGGTCTCAGGAGCTCTGATAGACGTGGCCAAACACCTGGGCAACCTGACCTTCACAGTCTGGAACAAGATGAAGGAGATGGTCTCCTACTGTCCTGTGGTTCTGGACCCCAACACTGCTGGTCCAGACCTCATCCTGTCTGAAGATCTGACCAGTGTGAGATGTGGAGAGAAACAGAAGCTTCCTGAAAACCCAGAGAGGTTTAACTACTACTGGTCTGTCCTGGGATCTGAGGGCTTCAACTCAGGGACTCACAGCTGGGATGTTGAGGTTGGAGATAATACAGACTGGAGACTTGGGGTGTTAACAGAGTCTGTCCAGAGGAAGGGAGGAATAATGAATGGATTATGGTTAATAGGATTCTATCATGGTAAATACAGAACAGACTCCCCATCAGATCCACCCACTGTCCTCTCAGTGATGAAGAAGCTCCAGAGGATCAGAGTTCATCTGGACTGGAACAGAGGAAAGCTGTCATTCTCTGATCCTGATACTAACACACACATACACACCTACACACACACTTTCACTGACAGGATGTTTCCATTCATTGGTATTTGGAATAATCTCCCTCTGAAGATTTTACCAATGAAGGTCTCAGTAACAGTGGAACAGTGAAGATGATGAAAATATGTATTATAATGATGAAGATGATGATGTCATGTACACAACAAGCCATCCATGTCTTGAGTGGAATACCACTCACTTTAAGGATTCAGTATAAAAACATTCTATATACATTATTCTTTTTTCTAGAAGAGTTCAATCTACAGATCAGTGAATATAATCAATCATCTAATTGTCCTGATGATGATGTAACAAACAAACAACAAATAATATAAAAACTAAAAACAATATATGTAATGAATACAAACAAACAAAAACAAATGAAATTATTAAAACAGATAAATAAATATTGAAATAATACATAATAATAATCAAACAAGTAAAGATTGTTCTGCGTCACCTCAAAGTCGACAAGCTCTACTTTGTTAAAGTGAATTTCCTTCATATTCAGAGCTTTAGTCTTTTGATGAGATCTGCTGAAGAGTTAATTTCCAAAACGCTTTATATCCATTTTGTAAAATAAATGTTTCCCTCATAGTTTGTTGTTCAACATCTCCAACATACAGAGGATCCTGTCTGTTAAAGTGTCTGGTATCTGGTTTCCTTCTGACTGTCAGTCACTCTGTCATAGTAGGTGTCCCTTTATTTATATGGTGGAGATCTCATTTTGATTCAGTCTTCATGTAATGTTGCTGATCTACGAATTGAAGCTTTCTCTGTTGTTGCACTCATTGTAGGTCACTCTGGATAAGAAAATCAGCTCAATGCCTTAAATGTAAAGTACTGATTATGTATGTTAGCATTGTAATCTGTAACCTGGTGTGATTATTCTCAACTACTGTTGGATAACGTCTCTAAAACCAATAAAGGATGAAGTTAAAGGGGAAATGTGTTCAAGTGTCCTGACTGTAATTTCAGTAGCATCTAGGTTCTGCTTAGAGATATTACTGAGCATGTTCTAAAACAGCATGACTGAGAGGAAAATCTCCCTCTCACATCCTCTTCCTCTGTTGAATATCATCAGTCTGTGATGTTCAATTCATACCAAGGCAGGTTTATTTGTATAGCAGCTTTCATAGCAACCAACTCACTAAAAGAGTTACACACCAACCAACCAACTCACTAAGAGTTACACACCAACCAACCAACCAACTCACTAAAAGAGTTACACACCAACCAACCAACTCACTAAAAGAGTTACACACCAACCAACCAACTCACTAAAAGAGTTATACACCAACCAACCAACTCACTAAAAGAGTTATACACCAACCAACCAACTCACTAAAAGAGTTATACACCAACCAACCAACTCACTAAAAGAGTTACAAGCCAACCAAGTAAAGTGTCACCCTCTATATTCTCTCAATCATGACTTGACTTTCTCTACTGCAGTGGTTGCTGATGGGAACACTGCTAGCAAACATGATGGTTGCAGGTCGAGGTCGTCATGAACAAGTAGGTACAAGTAGTGTATTGGTAAATGATGGCTAATGGTTAAAACAACGCGAATGCAACTGACCAAATGAGCCAGGGCCACCACCCACTCACACACTCACACACACACACACACACACACACTCACACACACTCACACACACACACACACACACACACACACACCCTACCGTAGTTGGTGCTGGGGGCGGTGTATTTGGTGCTGGACTTGCGGATGATGTTCTCATGGATTTGGTACCATTCGTTCTCATTGTTGCACCTGGAGAAGAACAGCAAGCAGACAACAGATCATGAGAGAGAGTGGCAGGGTGGCAGCAGGGTGGCAGCAGGGTGGCAGCTGGGTGGCAGCAGGGTGGCAGCTGGGTGGCAGCAGGGTGGCAGCTGGGTGGCAGCAGGGTGGCAGCTGGGTGGCAGCTGGGTGGCAGCTGGGTGGCAGCTGGGTGGCAGCTGGGTGGCAGCAGGGTGGCAGCTGGGTGGCAGCTGGGTGGCAGCTGGGTATGGGGTTACTTTTGTGTCTTTATTGTGCAAACAGAACAGGTTTGTGATCAAAAGTTTTCACACTGCAATCAATTTTTATTGCAAGTAAAATAAATTTGTGATTAAAAATTATTAATGTATTAATGCAAATCCAAAAGTTTTGTTTGCTGTTGAGCTGAATCTCGTGGGCGGGACCTACGTCTCTATTGGCCAGTCTCGATCGGAGTGACAGCTTGGCAACATCCACTGTTAGTAAACGAGAGAGGGAGTTTTGTGTCCATGGAGAAGTTAACCTGTTCTGTTTGACTGCATAATAAAGACACAAAAGTAAAAGAGGAAAACTCCCCACCTAGATCCACCCTGTTACTGAACAAGACTTCAGCTAAGGTTGCAAAGGCATCAGCCTGCAAACCAATACACACACACACACACACACACACACACACACGCAGTTATATCATCATGACTGTGAGCACTACAAGCATCCTGCAGGCAAGCCTTCAGAAGCTTCAGCTGATGGGGATTTCTTCACGTCTTCACACTGTGTGTGTGTGTGTGTGTGTATGTGTGTGTGTCTGCGTGTGTGTTCTTGTACTTCCATCCTTGAAAGAATCAGTTTGAGCTTCAGACTTTCTGAGTCTACGTCCACACTAAGCCTAGCGTTTTCGAAAAGCTTGCCGTCCCCACTAGACCACCAAAAACGGATCAAGTGAAAGTCAAACAGCGAAATGTCAGTGAAACGTGGTTTTCAAAAGCCTCCGATTTCACCTTGAAAACCTTGAAAACCTTGAAAACCTTGGATCACAACAGCACATGATTGAAAACCACTGCTGTAAGGTAATGGCAGAACTTCGTAGTGTGTGTGTGTGTGTGTGTGTGTTGCCACTTACGTATAGACTTTGAGGACAAAGTCTTTCTCTTCCTTGAGCTCTGAGATGGTCTGCAGCACGTCGCTCATGGCCAGGACAGCGCAGCCGTACGGCCTGCGGTACTGGACGTGAGGCGGACCCTTCTTGCTGTCGTTCAACAGCATACGACCTGCAAGGCATGATGGGTGATGACATCACAAGAATAAGAAACCCACAATGAGCCTGCGGTACTGGACAGAGGTAGGCAGGCCCGGACTGGCCATCGGTGAAAATGAATGTTGCACCATGGACGTTTTCTAGCTAGTGATAGTTCTGGTCTTTGGCTAGTGAACATTGTCACCCACCAGCTCCTTATGGGAAATGTAGTTCTGTGACTGCTCTTATAAATTCACAATCTTGTACCCTTTTCCCTCAAAAGTACCAAACTGTGCACGTCTGGTAGTTACTTCTGTACCTGTGGTGCTGCAAGATGATTTCAACACAATCTGTCGCCTTGCTTGGTTGACGTGTCAACCCACTTGTCTATGCAAAATCACGCTAGCCACCTAGCCGCTAGCAAACCAGGGGGAGGTCTTGGTTAAATTTAGCTTCTGCTCCTTATAAGAGGAGAGGAGAAGACATGAAACCGTAGCGGGATAATCCTGAAGGGAAGTTGTCAGGTTAGGGATGTGAGTCGCCTGCATGATGGAGGAGAATGAGTCAAAAATAAATTCTATTCTATTGTCTAACAGTAATTATCCTCAGTTGATATTAGTAAAGTAAATCCAATATTATAGATGTGTCATATGTCCTACCAGTCCTGATGACCTGGGAGACGATGTAAAGGTCTCTCTTCATGTCCTTGTTGCTCAGGTCCTGCAGAGAGGCAAAGAAAACATGGAGACAATGTCCATGTTATTCCTGCTGTTAAATAAAATCCAGACCAGAGTAAACCTGGTCTGACCGTATGTCAGGATTCATGTTCAATACATACATTCTGGTCTGGACTCAAACTAAGTGATGTTATCATGCAGGAATGGAGCAGATGACCTGAGACGAACCCTTCACATCCACATTCATTCATTCATTCATTTAAACCATCCAAACCTGTTCTATGGTATTTTAGTGTTGTGTAACATGTTTTACTTCCTTGTTTATGAAATGTTCCTTGCCATCCGTTGCTATTCTTAACCTGTTTCACCTGCTTCTCTCTTAACCTTATGAAGCTCTACAAACAACGCTGACTGAGATTCCCATGATTGCTGAAGTACTTTTATGCCGTTTGGTGGAGCTTTTACCCAGAGAGCCTTACAGTGAGATGAGCCTGGGACCGTAGCCCTGACCCTGGTAGTCACCACAGCCAGAACCCCACTAGGCCTGGTTACACCCTCAGGTTTAGATCTTCTCTCCTAGTCCTTCATCCTCTTCAAATGCTCTCTCTCTCTCTCTGTCTCTCTCTCTCTCTGTGTGTTCATGCATGTTTGTCCTACCGTGAAGAGCGCACACAGCCGGTCCACCTTCTCCGGGTTCTTCGGTCCTCCGTTCTTGTTCAGCCTCACCATGAACCTCTCACTAAAAGAAACAACATGACCGTCAGACCTCGGCTTCTCCTTCCTCTCCTACACATCCTTCACTACCTGCATCTTTAAATATGATGATGACTCAACGTAAACAAAGCACCATGATGTCTTTTAATTCTGTGCTAATCATTTTGTAAGATTGGGTGCCGAGCGCTTCGTATATTCAGTATTATTGAGTATAAAAACACAATATACAGAAGTACAGTAAGCCGCTCATCCCAATCCCCCGGAGATACAGAGGCACAAACAAACAAATGAAACAAACCAGGATAAATATGTACTTTTCCCCAAACAAGGGAGAGTGTGACTGTGTGGGAGGAGGGGGGAGGAGGGGGGGTCACGGTTTGTGCTTCCGTCTTAGTTCCTGTTGTATTGTTGATGCTTGTTTTTCTCCAGCAGCAGTGAGTCATACAGAGATAGAAGGGAAGGAGGGGGAGGAACACACACACACACACACACACACACACACACACACACACACACACAGCCCATCCATGATAACATATATCCGTCTGTTACTAAGGTGGGCTACCTGAATGATGTCCTAACACACACAGAAAGCTGCATTTGTGTATGTGCACACAGTGGACGAATGCATGGCACGCATGTACGCACGCGCACACACACACGCACACACGCACACACGCACACACACCGACAGAGTCCAGCATGCATGCATGGATACACACACAGCATACACAGAGATGAACAAACAGGCGGACTCCACCCGTCCTCTAACCACACCACATCTGCAGACGGTTTGACCGAGCTGCTCCACCTGGTCGCGGTCAGACGCTGAGCAGGTGGAGATCAGGAGCTTTCTTCCTCGGTGCTCGTTGCTGTGGACATTTCTCCTTCACTTTCTCCACCCAGATTCAAACCAGCAACCTTCCTATCCTCTCTTAATGCTACAGGATCCAGAGGAGTGGTCTCGACCGTGATGCTGCATCAGGTCCGTTTCACCACTCGTACCTTACATCTATCTTCAAGGCATTTAGCTGACGCCCTCATCCAGAGAGTCAGAGGAAGAGTGGAATCACTTTCAGTAACGTGATCGCATCATTACAAGCACTGTTGTCTTCCCACCGCAGGAACCTGAACCTTTTTAGAGCAGGAACCTTCTCAGCAGGAACCTTCTCAGCAGGAACCTCTTTAGTAAGAGACGCTCTGGTGTTGGTCTTTGTTGTATTTACTCTGGTGTGAACATGTCAGCATCGTGTTTGGAAACGAGACGCGCCAAAGTCCGGTATTTAAAAATGGCGGTTGGTGGACTTGATGATTTTTTCACTGCCGCGAACGCTGAACAGTAACTGTGATTTTTCCATGTTATATTATCTACGCCGTAGATAATATTTTACCGTCCCGGTAATTTGTTGCTTCATTTCTTCTTCCCTGCGAATGGACAGAAGGTTTCTGGTTTCAGACTCCTTCTAGTTCTCCGTGGTTCTTCGTTCTACTGGTTCTTGTTGTGAACTGTCTTTAACCAATGAGGTTCCCGTCAATCGCCCCGTTCACACCCGGCCGAGCTGCATCTGGCCCCGGGTTACTCCCAAGTGGAGAGCAGGGTCTGATAACTCTGTAGACCCAAGAGGTACTAATGAATCTTTACTAGCTAGCGAAACGCTTCCACAAGCAATTTGAATGGTAGAGGAATGTGAGAGCAGCAGCTCCCAGTCCATCTTCTGTTACTAGCACAGACAACAAGGCCCTGAGGAAAACCCTCCCGTCGCTTAGCAACATCAGCACCTCTCCTGGATAAATACATGGTCTTTATTTATCCAGGCTGAGTTTCTTTACTGTTGTCTGTCTGGACTCTGTGGGGAGGAGGAGAAACATGACGAGACATCTAAGGGAGGTTTCAGCTCCATGGCAAACTCCCTGAGGATTCTGGGAAAGAGGAGAAGAGAGAGATCACCTGCTGAGATCCATCGACATTACATCACCGCCTCAATCCAGAGGGATCAGAGGACCTACTGGACTGACTGGAGAGAGATCACATCCACAACCTCTCCTCTCCTCCCCTCCTCTCTCCTCTCTCCTCCTTGTCTTGTCATTACACTCTTATGCTGAGTCAGACAAGATGCTGACAACAGGTCAGCTGTGTTTGTGGTGTGTGTGTGTGTGTGTGCGTGTGTGCGTGAGAGGACAGAGCCTCTCTCTGGTTAGCACCAGAGAGAAAAAGGAGGGAATGAAAGAGACTGAAGGAATGACAGGAAGTCCTCTGTTGTCTGTAGAGACTCATTTCCTGTCCACCCACCCACGCACGCACGCACGCACGCACGCACGCACGCACGCACGCACGCACGCACGCACGCACGCACGCACGCACGCACGCACGCACGCACGCACGCACGCACGCACGCACACGCACACGCACGCACACGCACACGCACACACACACAGGGCTAGATATATTAGATATTGGTAATTATGTTCTATTATTATTATTATCATCATCAGTATTGTTATTATCATCATCAATATGGATATTATCAATATTAGTATTATTATTATGATTTATATTATTCTGATTATTATATAGTAGATAATTTCTAATTAATCATCTCAATGTGGTTTGAATGTATCAACTGGTGTGTTTTGAACACTGTGACCAGACATGTGTGTGTGTGTGTGTGTGTGTATGTGTGTATGTGTGTGTGTGTGTGTGTGTGTGTGTGTGTGTGTGTTGCCCACCTGATAGTCTTCCCCTCCCTCAGGTCGTACAGAGAGAAAAATATGTCTGTGTCTTCTCCGATGGTGTTGTAGGTGAAGCTCTTCAGGTTGACCAGTAGGTGGTGTGGTACTGGAACGCGACACGGCTCCCCGTGGCGCTGCCGCGAACCGTCGCCCTGGAAACACACGGCAAAAGCATGCATGACGTATAATGGCCTTCACACCTCAACAGTGCCAGCAGCATTTTGACATTAATAATTTATTTTTTACACATTAATTGGGTCGGATTTGTACTAAAGAACAAAACAGGAAGAGGGCGCCAAGTGGTCAGAATCTCTTGCGACAGCAGATGAATGAAAGGAAGACGGAAAAATCACTTCCAACATGTTGATCTTAGCAAAATGAAATAAAAATGTAAAAAAAATAAATGAAAACAAACGCACCCGGAGTGACGCCAGGGGGGAGGGGGAGTAGCAACATCCTCTTTGTGACAGGAAGCAAGGGGACTTATGGGAAAGGTTTTGACTAATAACACCACTGGTGTGAAATAGAGGTTTTACTGTCATGTGATCCAGGCTGTAAACATCCAGCCCGAGTGGTCTGAGTGGTCTGAGTGGTCTGAGTGGTCTGCACATGGCCATGGAAGGAAGCATGCGATTTGGTGGTTTAGTGTACTGGGCGGCTCCCAGCGGCCACCAGTAGAGGGACTGTGGTTGTACTGGGCGGCTCCCAGTGTCAATACATGTCTCAGTACAACACAAACTGCGCTCATGGACGTAGTAAAAATGTCGTATCCTTTAAACATCTTTTCCTCAATAGTTCCTCATGCTGTGAGAGCTGGAAATCTGTTACTTCATGCATGAATCCAGTATGAAAAAGGTCCATTTGTCTTGCACGCCTCGTGCTGGACTCAATCTGCTGTCATATCTATGTGTGTTGATGTGTTGGTACTGTACCTGAGTGGTGCTCTGCTGGACACTGTGTCGGCTGGACAGATGCTGAGGAGACAGGAAGAAACCAAACGTCAGATTAGAGGATGCTGATGATGTTCTCCTCTCTCCTCTCTCTGATCTTCTCAGCTCTGCTGTCTTTTACTCTGCTCTATTTTATTCTGTTCTCTCCGTTCTTTTTTCTCTGATGATGAAAGTTCCCCAGAGACTCATTACTCTGAGACATCTCTAAATCTCTTGAGTGGTTTTGTGAGACGAGAGGGAATGAAAAGCGAAAGCCTGTTTGATGAATATCTCACTGAGCCCATCTGGGTGGAAAATGAACCAGCCACCGGCCAAACTCTGATCTACTGTAGTTTGTGTACTTTGGTCGCTTCGCCAGGTAACCACTCATATGTTTTGGGATCACTTCCATCCACTTGGCTGGTGACACAGTGAAACAAAGAATACATTACCAGATGTAACAAGCAGGCACAATAGACAGCTGAAGGTTCAGCCGGGGTTCACATCATAATTCTGCCCATCAGTCTTCACTTTAGAACTTAGAACTTTTGTACTTTATAATTTATAACTTTAGTACTTTTATAACCTTTGTACTTTTACTATTATATTTTGTACTTTTTCTATTATATATTTTGTACTTTTTCTATTATATTTCTTGTTTTTTAAATGATGTCTGTTTAATATCTGTTCTCAGCATTAGCGTACGGAGTCTGAGAGGCATAAGAATTTCATTGCCAACTTTTGCTTTTTTGTGAATGTTTGTGCATATGATAATAAAAACCTTGTATCCTTGTATCTTGTCTGGCTGGTCGAAGACACATTATTCACATAAAATACATGAAGAGAGACAGGAAGTGGACGTGGTAGCCTGGGAGATATTTTGTTGCTGTCCTGCATTTTCCTGTTTGTTTTTATCCTTTTGTACTCATCAATGTACTTTAACCTCTGAACCCTGTGAACACACAGGCGGGATTTTTGATATGCACTGTGTAAAACAATCACCAAGAATAAAACATTTGTCACAACGACTCTCCTCCTCCTCCTCCTCCGCAACGTTGCAACAACTCCGTGAATCTGGACAAGAGCTCAATGCCTTGGTAACTTGGTGCCTGAAGAGACCCTTGAAGACCTGTAGCAGTTGTACATGTGTACATATCTTAGTATATAAAGAATATGGAGGCCCTGATTGTTTTTTCAACATTCATAAGACATGTGGGCGCTGGGAACAATATTTTCTATGGAGATTCTGTTGTTTTTCTTTTTTGTAAAATAGATTTTCAAAGACGTTCAGTTTCTGTTTTTTCTTTCTTCATGATTTATGGCATTATATCTGGTTTATAGCACAAAAGACATTGTTGAGTAGTAGCAGCCATGCTTGTGCTGATCCCACAGCGATGCAGGACACAAATACTGCAGTGGGAAATGAACCCACAGTGAGTAAGAAGGTGAAAGGAAAGTGTTTGGGGTTCAGAGGGTTAAAGAGAAGCTTTCAGACAGGCGGGTACCCGGTGTATTATTAGGACTGTAGGTAGCAAGGTGGATGCAGGGGAGGAAACTCGGCCCTCCAATCACCACCCTGCCTTCCTCTCTCTTTTCTTTGTCTCTCCCTTCTCCTCCACCCTCTGTACATATCTAACTTTACCACTCCTTCTCTCTTCCTCTCCTCTTCTGTCTGTGTTCCTGTCTCCAGATCCGTCACTAGGCAACGGAACAAAGCGGAATCACCACGGCGACGGTGTCTGACCGGTGCAGCTCGGCTATTTAAAGCAGGACTGATGCAAAACACCAAGAAACATCTAAACATCGAAATACTTCCACACTCTGAACGACTAACCGGTCGGTCAACTGACAACACTGACCTGCAGAGCATCCAAACCTTTACCTCCTAAAACAAAAAAACCTGAAACTAAGGAGAAAACTGAAACTGAAACAAAACTGTCTGCAGGTTGAAGTTGGAAGTTGGGAAAATTAATGCAAATACATGTTATTTATATTACCTGTTCTGAACTTCTATCATGATACCTTTATAAAACTAAAAGCAAAAAAACCCAGAAACTAACCTGAACAATATTTTCTCACATGATCTCAAATCATTTGTTCACATGTGACAATTTCAGATTTCAGACAGGTGAAAAGTTTTGTTCACATCAAACCACCGTGTGGTTCAGGAACACGTTGATACACGTGACTCAGAAATGCCTGGTGCTGGTCGAGCTAAGAGCTTGTTGACATGCTGCACTGAGACTGGGTGATGCAACCCGGGTTCACTGGGTGTTTGGGTCTTTCCACACCCGGTACCGGTACCGGTGTAGTCAAGTCTAGGACAAGTCTGACCCTCCTGGACTCAAGAAGCAGTTTGGTATCACTCACCATTTTGTAGAGGTCTGAGACGCTGATCTGTTCTGCATCCACCATCTCAAACTCCTTCCTCGGTACCAAGTCCAGACCGAGGTGTCTGGGGGGGGGGGGGAGAGAGAGAGAGAGAGAGAGAGAGAGAGAGAGAGAGAGAGAGTCAATCACTTTCATATAACTTGGACACACCTTATCCAGTATGATATGGATGCATCCCTCAGGACTGTTGATGAGGACTGCTTCCTGTTCACCAGTACTACTACTACTACTACTACTACTACTACTCTACAACATCACCAGTACTACTACTACTACTACTACTACTACTCTACAACATCACCAGTACTACTACTACTATTCTACTACCACTACTACTCAACACCATCACCAGTACTACTACTATCACTACTATTCTACTACCACTACTACTCAACACCATCACCGGTACTACTACTACCACTACTACTCTACTACCCAACACCATCACCGGTACTACTACTACCACTACTACTCAACACCATCACCGGTACTACTACTACCACTACTACTCTACTACCACTACTACTCTACACCATCACCGGTACTACTACTACCACTACTACTCAGCACCATCACCGGTACTACTACTACCACTACTACTCTACTACCACTACTACTCTACACCATCACCAGTACTACTACTACCACTACTACTCTACACCATCACCAGTACTACTACTACCACTACTACTTTACTACCACTACTACTCTACACCATCACCAGTACTACTACTACCTCTACTACTCTACACCATCACCAGTACTACTACTACCACTACTACTCTACTACCACTACTACTCTACACCATCACCGGTACTACTACTACCACTACTACTCTACACCACCTACAACACCACTGGAGCTGACCGGTACAACCACAGTCTCTACTGGTTCTACTGGGAGCTGACGGGTACAACCACAGTCTCTACTGGTTCTACTGGGAGCTGACCGGTACAACCACAGTCTCTACTGGTTCTACTGGGAGCTGACCGGTACAACCACAGTCTCTACTGGTTCCACTGAGCAGCTTCACTGGGGCAGGTGGGGGTTGGCTACTGTCAGAGCTTTGTGTATAACATTGTGGAGGATGCAAGTGACTAAATCCTGAACGTGTGTGTGTGTGTGTGTGTGTGTGTGTGTGTGTGTGCGTGCGTGCGTGCATGTGTTCTCACTCGTTGCCCCAGTCCAGTCTGACGGTGATGTGCCTCTTGACGTCTCGGCTCTGGTCCTGGGTCAGGTGTCCCGACAGGAGCTGCCTCCTCAGGTCGATCAGCTCGGTCATCACGTGGCGAACCTTGTAGAACAGATCCACCTTGTGTTTCTGATGGACGGGGGGGGGGACGGGGGGGGGGGGGAGAGAGAGAGAGAGAGAGAGAGAGAGAGAGAGAGACATATTAGACTGATCTGTTCAGCCCATTAGATTCATGTTTCATATTACAGGAATCAGATCTTCCTCTTTATGATCAGAGATGTTTTGTGAAGATGTTAAAATGTTATTTTGTTTGAGTGGTTACATATTCATAACTAACTCTAGTCATCGCATCACCACTGGACTTGGTCCTGATTGGCTCCCCTCACTAAAGACTTCCTGAAAGCTGTCCAATCAGGTCGGTTTGTAGCGTTGGAAGTGAAAAGCCTCCGCTCAGCAGGTACCCCGTTGAATTAGAGGAGCCGGTGCTGTCGGCCAATCAGGGTCCAGTATTGTGAGGACTTAACATTCATTCAATTAAACTAATTCAATGAACTACCTACCTTAACTAACAAAGATCATTTGTTGAGAAAACAAAAATGAAGCTCCAGGATGTCAACATGTTGTGACTGTTGGACACATGTATGTTACTGCTACTGGTCTTACTCACGTTATTGTCTCAACCGTATTACAATCGTCTTTGGTCTGGTGAACCAGATGTGTTAGTGGATACTCAACACAGTGTTTGGTATTTTAAACTGTAAAGGGACGACAATACAAACTGAATACAAATCAAACTTTATTTATACAGCATACAAATTAAAACAACACCAGAAATCAGAGAGAACAGTAAGGGTATAGACACACACACACACACACACACACACACACACACACACACACCTCTCCCTATAGCCTGTTCTATTATTAGCGCTCTAATGTCCCCTGGAGGCCGGTAGCAGCAGGCATGGTTAAATGTCCATTCAGTTCTTGGCAGGACAGATAGGAAGAAATGACTCTGTATAGAGGGGCAGATGCTATGGACTTGGCTTTGGTTCAGTCACACACACACACACACACACACACACACACACACACACACACACACACAGTCAACATTATGTAAACTTGGCTGAAGAAGAGGGCAGAGATGGGTACAGTTAGCCATGTGTACCATCTCTGTCACACAAAGCAAACACACTCTCTCTCCCTCTCTCTCTGGGGAATCTCCTAAAAAGCCTTATGCTTTGAAACCATGATGTAATTGTGAGTGACCTTGTCTGCAGCCGGTGGAGGCGGAGCTACTGTTGGCGAGGACGACAGAGATCCAGACATTTCTGCTGTTGTCCAGAGCGACTTCACATGTGAGCAGGTAGGGCTTCAGTGTCTTGCTCGACACATGGCTAGTGATGGATAAACTGGCTGGTGCAGGGTATGAACTTGTGACGTTTTAGTAACGGGACACTCTCTGTCACTTTCCAAGTCTCCTTATACCCATAATCCCTTGCGTTTTGTGGTTCCTGTAGTTTGATTGCGTTCTCACTCCTAACACACAGTTCACTTAGAAGATGGTCTTCAGGCGTCCCAGCCCAGTTTGAACGGCTCCAGACATGCTTGTTGTGAACAGCCACACTGCAGGACACAACAACTCAGAAGGTAGTAGTAGTAGTAGTAGTAGTAGTAGTAGTATATGAAGACTGTGTATGTTGAAACCTGGGCCTCTGCTGAACAACTTCTTTTCACAGCGCGGCCATCTTTGTCTTTTCCAGTTTGCGGAGGCTCTGTCAGCGCTGACAGATGAGTCTGTTTTCAACACTCGGAGCAGCGAGCATTTGAGGTTAAAAATACTTAAATGTTTAGCAAAAGAGTGCCATATTTCAAACAGGTTTTCAGTAGTTGCTTAGCAACAAGAGTCAGCACTTCCCTTTAGCAACTGCTTAGCATTCCCGGCCTGGGACCTTTGTCACATGTCAACCCCCCCCCCCCCCCCCCCCCTCTCTCTCTCTCTCCTCTCTTCACTGTGAACTTTCAATAAAGGGAAAACAAAACTCAGATGATCGATTACTTACAAAGACAGATATTTTGCAGTGCAAGTTTTTCCACAGCATCTCAAAGTTCAGAGAAAAGTACTTCAATAGGGTAAATGTTAAACTGCAGAAGAAGCATGGATGAATGAATGAATGAATGGAAGAATGGAAGAATGAATGAATGGAGAAATGAATGAATGAATGAATGAATGGAAGAATGAATGAATGGAAGAATGAATGAATGAATGAATGGATGAATGAATGGAGAAATGAATGAATGAATGAATGAATGAATGGAAGAATGAATGAATGGAGGAATGGATGAATGAATGAATGGAGAAATGAATGAATGAATGAATGAATGAATGGATTCACATTCGGCCAGGTATCCACAGGGAGAAGAAGAAGAAGAAAGTTTCTCCTTCAAGACCTTTTGCTGATAATTTAGCAACGTTTTTGACGTTTTGGATGTACAGCGCTTTGGAATGAAGCTCAACTCATCTGTGGAAACCAACAATCTCACAGGTGAAATGAACAGTGAAGGGTCGTCGCTGCACAGTGGGAATCTATTGTTTCATCTATTAGTGGGTTTACTCTCCCTCCATATCTGCCTCCTATTTTCCCAGCTGGACTGAGTGAATCACACCTTCACACGCTACAGGGATGAATATACACACATGCGCGCACACACACACACACACACACACACTCAGCATAGCTACTTCTTTACCACACGGAAACTAAAGAATAACTGTTGTAGTGAAGTACCAAGAGAAACCAAACATCTGCTCCTCAGACAAGATAATATAATAATAATAATAATATAATAATAATATTATAACATAATATAATAATATAATATAATATAATAATAATAATAATTTAATATAATATAATTATATAATGTACTAATATAATAATAATAATAATAATAATATAATGTAATAATATAATATTAAACATGTACCTACCTATTTATTGCTTTTTCAGAGACAGGGTGATAATACGATCACCGGGAGACCCCCCCTCACAGCCAGGGGGGGGGGGGGGTCTCCCGGGATAACAGGTTGTCACAGCTCTGCGTTGATATGTAATAGGATGTTATTCAGCCTGACAGCTCCCACATCTGATGGGACATTTGCAACACCTCTGTTCCATTAGCAACATCCTGCTCCACTTTCACGGCTGACAAATGAGAAAAGTTTCATTTGGTTTCACTTGAAGCGCCTGGCAGCGTTTTAACACCGGCCTTCCACAAACAACCACCAGCATCAGCACACTCAAAGAGCTGTTCTACAAAACGCTGTATTTCCATTTGGGGGAAACAAAACATGGCTGAAGTTCATGTTTCAACATCTCCAGCATATAGAGGTGCCAGCCAGCAGAAGTGTTATTTTGTCAACTACCACTAGATAACCGACTACCATCGCCACAGCCCCTTTGGTACTCTGTGGTCCTGTGTAGCTCAGTGGGCAGTATATGGACTGACGCTGCCAGGGTTAGGGGCCCTGTTCCCACAGGGGCCACCCATGCTGAATTATATACACTCACAATAAGTCACTAGGTGCTCCTGACCGGGCCTGGCGAACGGTCACTTCCTGCACCGACCAATCAGCCTCCGGTTCCCACGCTGGGGCCAAACCGTTCTATTCCTACCTAAAATTTACCCATCGACCCCCATTCAGTTACAGATTGACTAAGCTCCCCAAACTGGTTTACTATTGATCCAATGGTATGTTCCAAAATTGAGATGTCGCCATCTGAACTAAGAGAGAGCTGCTCTTACAAAACCATGATGCTGATATCAAAGTAAAACTTGAGTAGTGAAATGCAGGACACCTTTTTGCATTGCAGAGAGAAACCCTTCAGTTGTCGGCTCAAGGTTCAAGGTTCAAGGTTTTTATTATCATATGACCATTCAGGTGTGTTTGTTTAAGAGCCTGATGGCCTGATTGATTGGTAACAGATTACATTTTGAAAGTAACCTGGATTTGGCTGTAACCGGTAACCGGTAATCAATTCATTTTGAGAGCGTCTGGTGCTGTAAATGAACCTGTCAGCACCTCCACTCCACGAACCAACATGAGCCATGCTGGCAACACCGCTGCTCACATCACCGTCTGCAAACTGCTGCTGTTATTGATTAGAATATCAAGCTGGCTGTAACTGATTACATCTTTATTTACCGTCCCGTTCCCACCCGCCTCTATTCCAGACAGTCAAGTTAGTTTACAAACGTCTTCATATTTTATCGCTCTAGGTGGCAAAGTAATCAAGAAGTAAATGAAAGTAATCAGATTAAATTGGATTACATTCTGAGAGTAAACCTCATTGATCACAACAGGAAGAAAGTCAAATCTGTAATCTGTAATAGTTCATCTACTAAACCAGCTTTCTGCTATAATAATGACAGTGATCCCCCCCCCGGCTGTCATGGGGAGGCCTCATAATAATACTCACTCTGAATACATGGGATTACAAATTGAACGGGGTAATCTGTAAGTCTTCGGAGATCCCCAGTTTGAGGCGTCCTGATTGGATGTGACTCAGAGGGACATCCACCCCGCCGCTGCTCCATTAGCAGACGCCACGCTTCATTTTCACGCCTGACAAACCAGCGACTCTAACAGTCCTGCATCGCTTTTGGTCTCCACAACCTGATTGTTGTTGTAACACAGAGACACTGCTTTCTTTCTTTCTTTCCTTCTTTCTTTCCTTCTTTCTTTCTTTCTTTCTTTCTTTCTTTCTTTCTTTCTATCTGCACTACATATGTATAAATACACCACACTGAAATCAGAAAGTGGGGCTGCAACAGAGAAGAGCGTTAAGACGTTAATTGATCATTATCTCCTTTATTCTCCTCACTGGGTCAGTCAGTCAGCCAGCCAGTCAGCCAGTCAGTCAGCCAGCCAGTCAGCCAGTCAGTCAGCCAGTCAGCCAGCCAGCCAGTCAGCCAGTCAGCCAGCCAGCCAGTCAGTCAGTCAGTCAGTCAGCCAGTCAGCGAGGGCAATATAGGCCACAATGAGGCAACTGTTAGCCTTGTAGTGGGCTATGGTGCACCAGCTGTATGAGACGTTGGGTGGCCCTGTTAACTGCAGTAGTATGTAGTATGTAGTATTAGTAGTATTAGTAGTATGGGACAGACTCGCTCGCTGTGTGTTGGTTCATATTAACTTCAATGGAGTTTCGACTGACGGGGGAAGTAGATCCTGACTGATGTTCATCTGACAGGAGAGCTGCATAAAGTATTAACTGACTATTGGTAACACTCCACAATATCTTCATTCCTCTGCTCACCTAGTACCTAATACTCTATGTACATACTCAAATTAATGTTTGTATAGTTACAATACTTCTACAGGTTAATACACTAGAATAAGACCACTGTAAAGGAAAGTTGTACCTCTGTTTAACTGCATATGGAAATGAGCCGTTCTGGCTGCTACACTGACATCAGGGCTAATGTTGATTCATGTGCCTTTTATTTGAACCAAACAAAATAAAATAAAATAAATGTCCTCTACTGCAATCTAGAGACCACTGGGGTGCTGAGCTAAGCCACGACTAGTCTGAGCTGGTAATGTGTGTGTGTGTGTGTGTGTGTGTCTAGCAGGGTTCTCACAAGGTCAGGGGAGGATGTAGGATGGAGTTGCAGTTGGCACCAGAGGAACAAACACAGGGCACCCCACCCACCCCACCCACCCACCCCACCCACCCACCCACCCACCCACACACACACACACACACACACACACACACACACACACACACACACACACACACACACACACACACACACACACACACACACACACACACACACACAGGGATATCGGGGCTGCCAGCCTGCCATGCCTCACGCTGTGTGTGGTTTGGAAGGACAGTTTCCTCTCACCATGATCAGAGTAAAGTGGATAACTTGGACGTGGCGAGGCAAGAGGGGGAGTGAGGAAGGACGACCTCCTCCCCAGTATCACCGGGATGAGAGAGATGCTGGAGAACGAGTGAGGAAGGACGACCTCCTCCTCAGTATCACCGGGATGAGAGAGATGCTGGAGAACGAGTGAGGAAGGACGACCTCCTCCTCAGTATCACCGGGATGAGAGAGATGCTGGAGAACGAGTGAGGAAGGACGACCTCCTCCTCAGTATCACCGGGATGAGAGAGATGCTGGAGAACGAGTGAGGAAGGACGACCTCCTCCCTCAGTATCACCGGGATGAGAGAGATGCTGGAGAACGAGAGAGGAAGGACGACCTCCACTCCAAACTTCACACCGCAGAACTTCCCTTACATTACAAGGCTGAAAGGTCAAAGGTGAGTCTGGAAGGACAATTCTATGACTTCCCTGTATGATATTACAGATATATGATATTATTTATACTATATTATACTATATTACAGTAGCTAGCTATACAGCAGTAGCGAGGGGCCACACCATGCAGCAACGTAGCAATAGCTTGAATTGGAAGAAAACAGATCAATCAACAGATCAATAAATCAACACCACCTAACTGAAGCAGGTGTTGCACATGTAGACCTGTAGCCCCTTCAGTCCCTTCATCACCATGGAAACGCAGCAACAACACTATGGGTGAGTCACCACGGCAACCATATGAGACAGCACTTGTTGAAGCATAGACCCCTAAACCCTGGACACACACTCACACACACTCACTCACACACACACACACGCACGCACACGCACACGCACATGCACACGCACACACACACACACACACGCACACACACACACACACACCTGATGACAGCAGTATTCTGGCTACTTACAGATGTGATCTGTGGTGAATCCACTCGTCTCTCTCTCGTCTCTCTCTCCACCTCTCTCTCGTCTCTCTCTCCACCTCTCTCCTGTCTCTCTCTCCACCTCTCTCTCGTCTCTCTCTCCACCTCTCTCTCGTCTCTCTCTCCACCTCTCTCCTGTCTCTCTCTCCACCTCTCTCCCGTCTCTCTCTCCACCTCTCTCCCGTCTCTCTCTCTCCACCTCTCTCTCGTCTCTCTCCACCTCTCTCTCGTCTCTCTCTCCACCTCTCTCTCCACCTCTCTCTCGTCTCTCTCTCCACCTCTCCACCTCTCTCTCGTCTCTCTCTCCACCTCTCTCTCGTCTCTCTCTCCACCTCTCTCTCCACCTCTCTCTCGTCTCTCTCACCACCTCTCTCCACCTCTCTCTCGTCTCTCTCTCCACCTCTCTCCTTCCCTCGGTGTTTCTCTGGTTCTACCACTGGCTGAATCCAAACCGCCGACGGGAGCAAAATCACAGGCTGTCAAACCACTTGAGATCTGCTCACAATGTGCTGTGCTCTCTCTCTCTCTCTCCCTTATTCTGTCTTTGGCTCTCATCCTCTAACCTGTCCATCTTTTTCATCTCTCCCTCCCTCTCTCCCTCCCACCCACAGGCCAGTCTGCAGCAGTAAACCGGCCTACCTTTCCCTTCCTATATTGAAGAGAGTGTATAAACAGAGAACGATGCAGGGAGGTGTGTATGTATGTAAATATGTAATGTGTGATATATATGTGTGTGTGTGTGTGTGTGTGTGTGAGAGAGGGAGAGAGAGAACAAGGAAGCAGTAAACATGTCGCCCCCCCACCCTTCATTCATTCCCTCTGGGCCAAGCAGTAACCAATATGCCACCTTGATAATTGCAGTGCTGAATGTTGGTATTTCCTCAGCGTGAGACGCAGCGTTCCTCAAATATCAGGTCAGATATCGTGACGGACAGACGAGCGAACAGGGGAACAGCTGAACTACGCTTGTACCCCAAAGGGGGACAAAGAGTAAAGTATTTTAAACTACTTTGTAAAAAATGATCACATCTACATCTGCAGCGTCATAATCAGGGCTGCACATCATGTGTTCTCAAATGAGCACCAACAGGTGTGGTTGGATTCTCACCTCAACACATAAGAGTTGGCTCTTTAAGGGAATGCAAAAAACAGAGATAAAAAAAGTACAAAGCTGGGTAGTACGTGGGATGTTTCCAGTTAAAATAAAAAATGTTTCATATCTAAAAACATCAAGGGAAAACCGTCAGGTTTTGGTGTCAGCCCTCAGAATCAAGGAGCAAGAGTTTTTTCTAGACCGACACCAAACAACTACAGGAGAAAACCATCAGGGGGAGAGAGAGGGGCCCACAGGGGAAAAAGACCCAGAAAGCAATGAAGCCAAGATAAGACCAAATGCAATGCATAGAGATGACCCGAAGCAAAGGTAGCCAGGGGAAGACCGGGGAAAGCAGGGGCCAAATAAACAAGAAGACCAGAAATCAATGCAGTAGCAGAAACCCCGAATGCAATTTCAGTAGCCCGGATAGACCAAATGCAAATGCAGTAGCAAAAATAGACCCAAAAGCCCGTGCAGTAGCCAAAGGAAGGAAAACCCGAAACAGTGCAGTGCAAGATAGACCCCGAATGGCCCCGTCAGTATGCGGATAGACCAAAATGCAAGCAGTACAAAGACCCGAATGCAAAAGCATACCGGTAGACCAAAGCAATGAGTAGCAAAATAGACCCGAATCATGCATAGCCAGGATAACCCGAAGCAGTGCAGGCAGATAGCCAGAATGCAGTCAGTACCAGGGTAGACCAGAATGCAATGCGAGCCGGATAGCCAAAAGCCCTCATAAACCCGGGAAAAAACCCCGGCTGCATCAATATCCAAAGGAATAGCCCGGGAAAAGACTAAACAATGCAGTCCCGGAAACCAAAACATGCAAACCCGAAGCCAGTGTCAAACAGAGCCCAATTAAATTATATACCGGGTAGACCAAAGTTTATGCCAGGTTTGGGCCCCATCATTTAAAAAAAAAACCGGTAGACCTGAAAGGTCCCCCGGGTGCCCGTGCAGTCTCCAATAACCAAATTCTAAAAGGAAATCCAAAGATGCAGGACCAAATAAAAATAATGCGTAAGGAAGAAGAAGAAAGGGAAAAGCCGGAAACCAGTGCAAGGGGTAAACCCCAGGTTTGACCCCAAAAACAATGGGCCCCGGGTGACCGATCATCCCGTGCCCGGATAGCCCCAAAACCAATGAAGCCAGGGGTAAATCCAGAATCCCCTTTTGTTTCCGGTAACCCAGAAAGCAATGGTAAGGATGCCGAATCTTCATCCCCCTGCCTCCTGCCGGGTGCCTCTTTCCCCAAACCGGGGGACCAGTTTCGAGCCCAAAATTTTCCCAAATCAACAGTCCGGGTAACCGAAAGTTTTTGGGGTAACCGTGCCTCGGAGGCCCGGTTTAACCAGGCTACTAGCCCCGGGTGCCAAACAAGGGGAGTAGCCTTTTCCCGGGTGAAAAGATTCCATAACCGTCAATTTCATGCAAATGCAAATGCCCGTATCCGGATAAAAAATGCAAATCGACCGGTTTTGCCGAAACAATCGTTTGCCAAAGGGGGACAAAAAAGCCCCTTTTTTTCCCTGACCAGAATGAAAAGGGGGCAAATAAAGAAGATCGAGCCAGGAAAAAACCGAATTTCTTTTCCAATCAAAAACCAGAAACATCAGGCCAGGGTGGTCTGGTACCGGAAGCCCCAAAAAATTCAGTAGAAA
>JAXDDW010000268.1:150000-210000 GCA_034670385.1 Hoplostethus mediterraneus | reverse complement strand
AGTCTGAAGGTATACCAGTATACCAGTATACCAGTCTGAAGGTATACCAGTATACCAGTCTGAAGGTATACCAGTATACCAGTCTGGAGGTATACCAGTCTGAAGGTATACCAGTATACCAGTCTGAAGGTATACCAGTATACCAGTCTGGAGGTATACCAGTCTGAAGGTATACCAGTATACCAGTCTGAAGGTATACCAGTATACCAGTCTGGAGGTATACCAGTCTGAAGGTATACCAGTATACCAGTCTGAAGGTATACCAGTATACCAGTCTGAAGGTATACCAGTATACCATACCAGTCTGAAGGTATACCAGTATACCAGTCTGAAGGTATACCAGTATACCATACCAGTCTGAAGGTATACCGGTATACCAGTCTGAAGGTATACCAGTATACCAGTCTGAAGGTATACCAGTATACCAGTCTGAAGGTATACCAGTATACCATACCAGTCTGAAGGTATACCAGTATACCAGTCTGAAGGTATACCAGTATACCATACCAGTCTGAAGGTATACCGGTATACCAGTCTGAAGGTATACCGGTATACCAGTCTGAAGGTATACCGGTATACCAGTCTGAAGGTATACCGGTATACCAGTCTGAAGGTATACCAGTATACCAGTCTGAAGGTATACCAGTATACCAGTCTGAAGGTATACCAGTCTGAAGGTATACCAGTATACCAGTCTGAAGGTATACCAGTATACCAGTCTGAAGGTATCCCTGAGCATGTCAGACCACTGCAGCGCTGCTTACCACATAGAGCTGCTTCCAGAGTAAGGCCCACTCCTGCAGCGTGGACGTCACCTCCGTCACGATGGGGTCCTCGAGAGGCACCACGGTCTCATGCTGCCTGTATAGAAAGACACACACCATGCTTCATTAACGTCCACTGAGTTGAGTTTACACAGGGGTCAGCTGCTCCAGAGGATCAACGCGGTCTAAGGACATTTAAGGAAGCAAAAACAATCATGTCCGCCACCCGGGCCGGGTAGTGAAGCAGCAACCACCGAACTGAACTGTGCTGGTTGTCATGATGTGGGAAGAAGAGAGACCTACACCCTGTTTGTTTACCTCCAAATAAACCAACTGAGAAACTTCTTGCTACTTTTAACAGTTTCAGTTTTAACCGGCTACAGTCACGTGCTAGCTAGCAGACACAGCTAGCATAACCAATTTGACTGTTGCAGAGGCGCCACTATGGATATGAAGTGTTAAATTACATTACGATCAAGAATGTAAATACTGTTAATTAATAAGAATGACAGGTTTGGAGAAAAATAACAACATGAAGTAGCTAACGGCTAACATGAGCTAACATCATGGATGATTTGGACCTTCTTGTTTAGTCCAACGACCAGTTGAGTTGAGGTGAACTGTGTCGTTAGCTGTACTAGAATAACATTCATTCATTTTCTTTACCTGCTTATTCCTATTCAGGGTCATGGGTGGCTGACTCCTATCCCAGCATGCTTTGGGCATTCATATTCATACATACGGACAATTTGGAGCCTCCAATTGACCTGAGCATTTTTTTGGACTGTAGGAGGAACATGAGGAGAACATGGAAACTGAAAACAGAAAGGACCAGGGCCGAGATTTGAACCCAGGACCTTCTTGCTGTGAGGCAACAGTACTAAGCACTGAGGCAGTATTCACCAGTATTCACCAGTATTCACCAGGATACACCAGTATTCACCAGTATTCACTAGGATACACCAGTATTCACCAGTATTCACCAGTATACACCAGTATTCACCAGTATTCACCAGGATACACCAGTATTCACCAGTATTCACCAGTATTCACCAGTATTCACCAGTATACACCAGTATTCACCAGTATTCTTTGGTGTGGGCCTGATAACCTGTGAGGTGTGATACTCCTCCGGATCGTTGCTCGGTAACGCTCCTCTTCCTCCTCCCCCTCTTCCTCCCCCCCCCCCCCCCCCTCCCTGTACATCTGTCTGGCCGTAGGGGAGTTGAGTCACTGTGTAGATTATGTTAGAGCATCTGTCTCTGCCTCACACTTTCATTCTCTCTTCCCATACCATGCCTCCCTCCCTCCCCCCCCTCCCTCCCCCCTCTCTCTGTCTCCTAACTGATTAATTAATGGAAGCCAGTGATCTAGATGAGTGTGATCTCCCATCAGAGTGGTAGCTGGGGGCTCCCTGCTGATTTCACCCACATTAGTTACACTTGTATCTCAGGCGCTTCCCCTCCTCTTCTCCTCTGTTCTACTTTCCACTCCATCTTATCTCCCCCTCCCTCGCTCTCTCCCTCCCTCTCTCCCTCGTCGTTTTAACCTTCTTCTCGCATACTTTCTCCCTCTCCTCTGTGCATCCTCTTCCTCATCTCCCTCCATTTTCTCTCCTCTCCCTCCATCTATCCTCTTTTTTCTTTCCTCCATCACTCCCCCTTCCTCCTCATCTTGTCCTTCTCCTCCTCCTCTCCTCTCCCTCCTTCCTGTTTTATTTTTTACCTCACCTCATTACTTTCCATCCTCTCTCTCTCTCTCTCCGTCATCTCTTTCATCATCTTTCATCTTTCTCTCCTCTCTTCCACTCTGTCTGAACTCCTAGCTCAGCTTTTTGTCCTCCATCAGTCTCATTTCTGTCCCATCCCCAATTGGTCCACATGTGATGCTGTTGATCTTTTCAGGGTCACAAGGCAGCGCGAACTTTGCACACATTTGTTGGGCTACATGTGGACTAACACGTTAAAGATGGTTTTAGCACCTTAGGGTTAGGGCTGCTGCATGCCAGGAGGGGAAAGGAGAGCGCAGTAAGGGTGAGCCTAGCGGGACGTCGTTAACCAATCACCGCCCGCGCTCGTTTCCTTAGCGAACGCGTAGATGCCAGACGGCGTGGATGTCGGGGGTCTCAGACTGTTCGGGGGAGTGGAGCCACTCAAGCTACCTTCCTCCAGCTGCATGCTGGGAGATGTAGTCCCTCCAGCGTGCCCTGGATCTACTCTGGGCTCCTCCCGGGGGGTTGTGCCGGGACACCCCACCCCCTCGCCACCGAGCTCCTCACCCTGTCAAGAGTGAGGCCGGCCACTTCTCATCCACGACCTCATGACCGCAGGGTGAGGCTGGAACAAAGATGGTGTCTCTCTCGTCACCAGTGTGTCTGCAGTAGATGAATCCCTCCCATCTGGTGCTCATCTGAGGTAGCGTCAGATGAGCTGTCGAGCCCAATCTCAACACGATGAAATGACTGAACTGATTCCTTCTGTCACACAGTGATGCACATGTAGACCTCTACATAGCTATACAACACACACACGCACACACACACACACACACACACACACACACACACACACACACACACACACACACACACACACACACACCTCCCCTTTCTCACACATACACAGACACACTGTCAAAGCTCAGCAGCATCAAACTACACATGCTGATATTAACCTGAGGGTCAAATTCAGGGCAACCGTGATTTAACCCCATTGATCTTAATGGGAGGTATGTGTTACAATAATGCACTGTGTAAAGACACACACACACACACACACACACACACACACCTGTAGGCAGCACAGGCTTGGGGTCAATTCACCAGGAAGTGGATTTTCTTCAAGATTAAAAAACATTTTTCATCATAACAAGTTTCTTATATCCATTTTATATTCATTCTATTATAAAGAGTGTAATATCTGCCAGAAACATAAAACGCATCTGTGGCAGACTGGGGGAGGGAGTGGGGGAGGGAGTGGGGGAGGCGTAGGGGGTCCGGGTGAGAGTCCAGTCAGTGATGCTCCCTGGACCAGCACAGCTGTGGCCAATCAAGGCTGATTGCAGCCGGGCCTGTGAGTGAGAGAGAGTCAGTGTGAGAGGCTGACGGGTGAGTCAGTCCACAGGTCAGGAGGAGCTGACCAGGCAGGGTCGGAGCTAGGGGGGGGGGGGGGGGGGGGGGGGCGATTATCGTGTTTATAATCATAATCACGATTTAATGATGTAATCGTGGCGATTTTTCAAAATCGTTGATTTCGATTGTTATTTAGGCAACAAGAACGAGGAACGCCAGTTAGCAAAGCAACCAGTGTGAGTGTCTGTGTGCGTGCGTGCGTGCGTGCGTGCGTGCGTGCGTGCGTGTGTGTGTGTGCGTGTGTGTGCGCATCAGACGTAACATCACTTTCCCGTGAATGAACGGGCCAAATACTTTCCCCAATACTGCGTTCATGAACTGTCCCCTTAAAAAATACTACGTGGTATTCAGTCACGTCCCTCCGTGTTCAGACCGGTTTGGACCGGTCGGTTTTTGGCGAGCCGCGAGCGAATGTGTCAAGCCGGGCAGGAAGTCAAACACAGGAACGGCATAGAGCATCCAGTCAATTTCAAAATAAAACAAATTTCAAAATAAAACAAAACAAATGAAATAATCGTTCATTAATCGTAATCGAGGTAAAAGTTTGAAATAATCACAATATTGATTTTTAGTCATATCGCCCACCCCTAGTTGGAGCGGGAGGCTCCTGGAGGCCTCGCGGTCTGGTCGGCTCTGGTGCTCTGCGGCTGGCCCTTCGGGACAGAAGGAGAGGGCGCCGAACAACTGTCAACACCCGGGTCGTGTTTATGTGTTTGTGGTGAAAATAAAAGGGCCCTGGTACAGTAGCAAGTTGTTACAGTACCGGGTTCAGGACACGAGTCCATTCATCGCTCAGTACAACCACAGTCTGAGTGAGGAACGAGGTGAGAGTGTTTCACGTTCACTCGGGAGGGGATTCAAAACAGAAACCTTCCGACTTGTGGAAGTCATGGTGTTGCTACTGGAGTCTACACAGCAGCACTTAGGAATCACATGGTGGTCTTCCCAACATGGCCGCCTCTATAGCTCCATCCTCCAACAAGCCTCCTACCTGTTGCAGTGTCTGCCTATCTGTCTTTCCAGTCCGTTGGTAAACATGAGAGAGGAGGAATCTCTCTGAAACAGGAAAGCATCCATCCTGAGACGAATCCCAGGAGACGCAGAGCTGTGACTTCCTCTATCAGCTTCCCTCAGGGAGGTGCAGGAGGGAGTTTATTTAAAGTGTCTGAGATGTTTGAGGTGTCTGTGTGTGTGTGTGTGTGTGTGGGTGTGGGTGCATGAGCAGTCTATGTGTTTTTATATATGCCTTTTCATGTGTGTGTAGGAGTTTACCTGTCTGTGTTTCTAAGTGCTTGTTGTTTCTGTGTCTTACTGCTTGCATAAATGTGTGTGTGTGTGTGTGTTGGTTTATTTGTCTCTGGAGTGATCCTGCTGCTCACTGATATTTATAAATGTCATCTCGGTGTGTATTTATCCTGCAGAGAAGGAGACAGGCAGCAAAGCGCTCTTCACAACATCATGACACGTCGAGGCGGCGTCCCGTTTCCCCTACATCCACCGGCAGCTTTGAAATCAATTAAAGGCATTTTAAAAGTACTACATTAATATATCATTGTCAAATTAATTGTGATAGCTTGGGATAATTACTGTTAACAAATGAGACCATGGTCGAGGCGAATGGTAGCCTCGATCTTGCATCAAAACTAAGACCACATTTCCCATAAACCCTGCTGCTTCCTGTTGCAAAGAGGTCAAAGGTTTTCTCTTTGGCTTTACTGAACAGGATGAACATGAACATGAAGAACAGCTCTGAAGAACAGCTCTGAAACTCTGAAGAACAGCTCTGAAACTCTGAAGAACAGCTCTGAAACTCTGAAGAACAGCGCCCTCCTGTTTTGAACTGTCGGTAAAAGCTGCCGTTCTCCTGGGCCATGGTCTTGTCTGTTCATGGTAATCATACCAATGCCTCAAAACTGATGTAGTGATGATTTGGTGATGTTCCAGTCAACACATGGCACCTTGAATCTCCCCCTGAAAGAGGGTTAGCCAGGTTCGGGTTGGGAACCAAAGTTGAGACCTGGGAAAATCGGTGGCTGATCTCTGAAGGTTGGCAGTATTGTGTATATATATAACTGCAGGACAGTCTTTATGAACTACACACACACACACACACACACACACACACACACACACACACCAGCAGCCCATCACTATATTTGTCTTGACTAAGTTTCAGTAAAGGATTAATTTAACTCTCCCTGCCTTTAATTAAAAACTCTTATGCAAATCGGGCCACGCTCTGTAACTCTGAATCTGAAGCTTTTCAAATCATTATGCTAATGTATTAAAATATGTCCTCTTGAACTTGGAAGGGAATCAGAAACGAGGAGGCTTCATCCCTTATTTAGAGGCACCGGCTCTCAAAACAACCAGTTCTGACGGAAAATGAGATTTCATCAAATTAACCGTTAAACAGTTTTCGCTGGAAGACGAAGGGGAAAAGGCCTCCAGCGCTGTACAGAACAGGTGCATCATGGGAGATGGACGAGAGATACTAGATACTAGGCACGGTGAGTGATGCGTACTGCTGTAGAGACTTGGGCCATCCAGAGTGGCTGCTATCATCGCTGCAGGATGCTGGGAGAGGGTGCAGCGATGCCCTGGGCCGCTTGGTGCCACAACTTGATTTGCATGAATTTCTTAGTGAATTTGTGAAAACTCTCTTAGTAACTGAAGCCTGATCCTGGACAAGCAGGGCAACGTTGTCACGGTGCATCTGCTCAGCTCTGCAGTGCAACAACAAAAACAGAAAGCATATTCTCCCACTTTCAAAGACACATTTCACAAACAAAGAAATGTGGGCGAGCTCGACAGATTCCTACTCTACTCACGACAGCTGTGACATATGAAAGGATGCAGCAGTGTTAGCTGTGTACAGTGTAATCCTAATGACTGTGTAGGTGATTGTTTCCCAAGGTGGAGACTCACCCTCGGTTGGTGACGATGGCTTTCTTCAGGTGAACATAGCTGGCTGGGAAGACTCCCTGGGGAGAGAGAGAGAGAGAGAGAGAGAGAGGATCACTATCAATACACAGGATGTGATGTAACTATCTCACACCAGGGTGAGCGTCTATGTAGAAGCCTGGCGTCGATGCTCGATGATGATGATGATGTCAGTGGGGTGATGAAGGGGGCACCTCCCATCACACACGTTGTTGATTTTTGGACTGAACTACATTCTTGATGTGTTCATCAGAAGGCGCGACTGTACATTTTGGAAGCTCCGCCCCCTTCATCATCTCAGTCGACACACATTTGATTCAAGGGGATACTTTGACATTTTCCACTTCAGCTGGTGTTTTTTCTTCACCACTCTTGTTAAATCACAGAAAAATTGTCTTCATTTGTCTCCCATTTAGCATATTAGCATGTTAGCATTTTTATCAAGGATTAAGTGTTGCCTCTTAATCTCAGTATTATTTTGGTGCATATTCACACTTTACGTCTAATGCACCTCACCATAGCCCATACTACAAACTAATGACTTTTATTATATCCAAGTTCATTTCCAAAGTCCACTTTGGGAAAAAAAAAATCATTATGTGAAAGTCACCATTCAATATCTCTAAAACAATAAAAGTTGTATAACTTTATTTGGCTACTTACTATTTAGTAGTAGTTTGATAACTGTCATTTTTCCTCCTTACTATTGGCTGCTTGTAATGACGGTTATGTCTGGATAACAGCAACAGGGAAATGGCTCAAATGTAAATGTCAAATAGAAACTTTATATTAATGTGTTTTTACAAACAGGAACTGGAGTACTGGGAGATTAAAAGGAGTTTCCCCTCCACTGCCTCCCTGCAACACACAGACAGAAGTAGAACAGAGCATGTGCAGTATCTGCTACAACAGGCCCTGATCAATAATTCATGTCAGGTCTGTGGCGCTGAGAGGTTCGACTGGGAGCTGCTGGCTCGGCGAGGCAGCTCACTTCACTGGTTTACCATCACGGCTGGTTAGAAGCTGATGTTCACTAGATACCTGCAGGGCTTAGAGCTGAACACAGGTACAGGCTGTTCTCAGATCAAGCCTGTTGTCATAGTGACGAAAAGTAAGGCGGCGTAAGTTCGTATGAATCGAGGGAACCAGGAGGCGGAGCTCAGGTGACTGAAACAGGAAGTAGGTGGAACGTGTGTGCGGAGGCGTGGGCGTCCCGGGTTCGAGTCCCGACCGATGCAAAGACGTTTTCTACTGTCAGTCACCAAAACATTTTCCTAACCTGAACCAAATTGTTGTTGTTGCCTTAATTAACCTGAACTGAAGTGGTTTTATTTGACTGGTGCAGGATGAATGTGTAGCTGTACTATGACTCATGGGTGCACAACGTTTCATGAGGTATGTACGACCCGGAGATTTTCACATTCTGCAATTCAACCATTATTTTCCAAAAGGTTATTTATCTATTTCATCTAGTTCATCATTCAATATCTCTACAATATAGACGGTCTAGTCTGTGGTGGAGTTATCATCGTATCAGTCACCATCATCGCGTTCAGCGGTGGAATGATGCTCGCAAACATCCCATCCAAACTGTAACGGCAGAAAAAGAAAATGAATTCTGACTTCCAGAGACTTCCAGTCCAGAGAGGAGCGATGCGCTGAGGAAGACCTCAGTAGAGATGAAGGCTTTTCATTCATATTCTACTACACACTTCACTGAAGAGTAGAAGCAGAGAGTAGGGGATCTATTAGAGGAACGTGTGTGTGTGTGTGTGTGTGTGTGTGTGTGTGTATTCGTGTATGTATGTTTAGTGTCACCTGTCTGCGAGCATGCATGACCATGTTCAGTATCTACGTGTGTGTGTGTGTGTGTACATCCTGTGCTTGGATGCATGCATGCCTCTTTGGGTGTGTGTGTATGCTTGTGTGATACGTGCACCCTCTTGCAGATGTGTGTCCTATGGGTGCTCTGAAAGCGTGGGTGGGCGAGGAAGCCGCCGTGTTAAAATCACCCTGCTGTCTTTCAGGAGACACTTCAGCTGCTCCTCCCCCCTTAACAAAGACGTCTCCTGCTACGCCTGTCAGACGACCTTTCAGGGTCAAACGCTGCGTAACACAACGCCAGGGAACACCGGCCTTAGTTCTCCAAATGTGAGTGTATTTTTGGAAGAGAGAGAGAGAGAGAGAGAGAGAGAGGAAATGAGAGCAGCACTGAGGAGGACCAGAGTAACGGCGGCTAGCCATGCGTTTGACAGGAGCAGTTGAGAGGTGCTGGACCCGCCCCCAGGGAGCTCGCTCAATTACCCGACTGCCCAGAGCCACGGACACACGCTTTCATGGGCAGCAGTATTACCTCCACAACTCAACCTCAGGAGGGACTCGGATTCTGTGGCTGCTGTTTCTTGGCTGTTCGTCAGGATGAAGTGAACACCCGTTCAACACAACACTGCTGTCTACAGCTCTAAAGCACACAGAAGGATTTCAAGTGGTATAACATGCTCTCTGGTGGCCATATTGGAGGTCCTCAACTCATGTAACCTACATGGTTCATCTCTGTTTTTGTTTTTGACTGAGAACTGATCCACCTGATTGACTTGTTAGCCATATTATCTGGTAAGCTAATCACTGTCCTGTAGCTAACGTATCTAGTAGCAGCTACCGTTAGCAGTGGCTAGTAGTCCCATGTTAACAGTAACTCGTTAGCTAGCTACCAGTGAGTTCAGGTGAACTAGCTGACTCTTCTCCAGCTCCAACTCAGAGTGTTTTGGAGTAGAGACTAGGGCTAAAGACAAGACAGTTTACTGAGTCACAGTAACCTACATTTGGAGACAAATCTACCTGATCACACTGATCACTTTTACTGAGAACGTTACTGGAGGATCTACAGACACACCACAACAACCTGGTTCAGACGGTCAACTGGTTCGAGTCTGGTTGTTATGCCATTTCTCCATCAGAGCCTCAAGATGGTAGCGGGGAAAAAATGTGACACAACTGCCAAACTCTAATTACATCTAGTGACTGTTGATGACACTGATGCTGCATCGCTCTTGTCTGCAGCGCGGGAGTCAAACGTCGGACCAGTCTGATAGATGCCCAGACAGGTAGTATGGAACACACACGTGCATGGACAGACATATACAGGGTGCACACATACACACTGCAGACACACACACACACACACACACACACACACACACACACACACACACACACACACACACACCTTGTAGCATCAGAGAAGAGCCTGGGGGCTTTGAGAGCACTGACCTGTTAACAACCATCCATTCCTGAAGCTAACCAGGCAAACAGACAGGAACAAGATGTACTCTGTGTGTGTGTGTGTGTGTGTGTGTGTGTGTGTGTGTGTGTGTGTGTGTGTGTGTGTGTGTGTGTGGAGGGCAGGAGGTCATCAGAAACAAGTGTTCCTAATTTAGCTGCTGGCGTTGAAGCACCTGTTCCCTTGAAAAGGTCAGCTTGTTACACAGAGCAAGTAGAGATGGACTGATAGAAATAATAAAGTAATAGAGAGAGACAGAGAGGGAGGGAGGAGGGGGAGAGAGAGACAGAGAGGGAGGGAGGAGGGGGAGAGAGAGACAGAGAGGGAGGGAGGAGGGGGAGAGAGACAGAGGGAGGGAGGAGGGAGAGAGAGAGAGACGAGGGGGGGGAGAGACAGAGAGGGAGGGAGGAGGGGGGGGAGAGAGAGACAGAGGGAGGGAGGAGGGAGAGAGAGAGAGACGAGGGGGGGGGAGAGAGAGACAGAGAGGGAGGGAGGAGGGGGGGAGAGAGAGACAGAGAGAGAGAGATGAGGGGGGGAGAGAGAGACAGAGAGGGAGGGAGGAGGGAGAGAGAGAGACAGATTGTCACCTTGTGAGAAATCAAACTAACTAACGAGACTGACTTCATCAGGTGGACAGCAAGAGAGAGGAAGAGGATGAGGAAGAGGATGAGGAAGATGATGAGGATACACATCTCCCTCCTACCAGATATTAAATGATAAATAAATAAATAAAAATAAATAAAACAATAAATAAAAAATAAAAAAATAAAACTGTTCCCAGCATGCACTGGTTTATTATCCACTTATACACCTCCGGAACTGCTGTGTGCTTACTGTGTGTGTGTGTGTGTGTGTGTGTGTGTGTGTGTGTACTGATGAGAGAACAGTTCAACACTAAAAATAGAAAATACAGTTTAACACAAACAAAACTGGGTTGAATTTAAAGCTACACAGTAATTATGTATTAGTATTATGGCTTTGGGGCGGGGCGGGGCTTTGGGGCGGGGTGGGGCTTTGGGACAGGGCGGGGCTTTGGGGTGGGGCGGGGCTTTGGGGTAGGGTGGTGCTTTGGGGTAGGGTGGTGCTTTGGGGTGGTGCTTTGGGGTGGGGCGGGGCTTTGGGGCGGGGCGGGGCTTTGGGGTGGGGCGGGGCTTTGGGGTGGGGCGGGGCTTTGGGGTAGGGTGGGGCTTTGGGGTGGGGCGGTGCTTTGGGGTGGGGCGGGGCTTTGGGGTGGGGCGGGACTTTGGGGTGGGGCGGGACTTTGGGGACCCTCTGAGGGCCACACTGATAAAATAGAATCAATTAATTTATATATTATTATTTAATTGAACAAAGCAAATGAATGACCATGTTGTGAATGTCCCATGTAACCTCCTACCATATACACTTGTATTGGCATATTAACTTTGATCAATAATAATAATAATAATAATAATAATAATAATAATGTTATTTATGGCAGCTTTTAAAACCTAGCTGAATCAAATTCATATGTAAAGCACAGGAAGTAATAAAACAAAAGATGAATCGATGGATCTTTTCGTCTCATCATCCACTGGACGGTTTGACGGACTTTCTCTCCCTGACCGAGTCAACAGTGTGGTGTAGAAACTCCTTCACATTCACTTCAGGTGAGTTTCCTGTTTCTTCGATACATTTCCCCACGCTATCTGTCTCTTGTTTTACCTTTGCCCCTTCTCTCTGCTACACCGTTAAATAATGGATAGTGTTTGTGACCTTGCTGCTGGGCAGTGGCAGAAACACCCCCATCATAAATGATTCATCTGGCCATCACGATGTCCAAACCTGACAAACAGAAAAGAAACGTCCCTTGGTGTCACTGAAAACACGCCGAGGTACAACGAAACTGGACTAAACCAAACTGATGAGCTTCTCACGGCGTTACCCCAAACTCACTCGCTTGGTTAGTTATTGACCAAGTACTGTAACGTACAAGGAATGTGACTTTGTCAGATTGAACATCATTTATAAAAGCATTACATGAAAATAATCTAAGTGCCAGGTGGTTTCTACCCATCAGAAAAGAGACACTGCCCAGACATCACTTTTTGAAATGCTTCCTGGGAGGTTTAGAAATGTGAAAGAGGAGAGCAGCAGCAGGACCTTCTCCCAGGGCTGAATGAGTCCAGGAGGTTTCCCACCCAGGAACCTGGACCTGTTGGCTCAACCTCAAGTACCACTAGTACTAAGTTCCCGGATAGTTCCTGTGATGGAAGAACATGTGGAAATGAATCAGGGTGAGAAGAGAAAGGGTCATTTCACTGTCATCTGGATTTCACCAAGCAACCCGACTGCATCAGATCTCTCTGAGAAGATCTGTCCACAAAACATGGCCTCAGCGGTTTGACGTGAACGGCGTCTCCATCTGACGAGGTGGGTTCACAAAACACAACTCAAATACTTCAGATGAGTCACGGTCCCGTCGCTTCATGTGTTACCGTCCAAGCTCAGATCAGACCGCTCGGCGTGAAGGGAGCCAACGGTGCTAGAAATGAACTCGAGGCATCGAGGCTACGCAGTTGAAAATACTTCTGTGTTGTACCTTTTTGTACACAGTATGAAGCCCGACTGGGCGGAGTCCACTTAGTCACCAGACTTCATATGATACTTAACAACCCTTCAGATCAACATCAGATCAGCCTCCTGCCAGCAAGCGGGAACACGCTTTACTACGGTGGGTGTGAAGGTTCAAAAAGAGTTGAGGATGAAACATGAAGTCATGGAGGGAAGAGTCAGGTCAGTCTGAAGGGTCAGCTCCTCTCCTCTCTCCTCCCTCCTTCTCCCCTCTCTCCTCCTCTCCTCTCCTCTCCTTCTCTGATCTCCTCACTCCTTCTCTCCTCTTGTCTCTCCTCTTCTACTCTCCTCACTCCTTCTCTCCTCTCTTCTCCTCTCTCCTTCTCTCCTCTCCTCTCTTCTATTCAGGCCTGGTGATGATCTGGTGATAAATCATATTTTACTCCATTCTTTATACGAGCTGCAAACAAAACCAGATCCTTCCCTCCTCCCCCTCCTCTCCTCTCCTCCCCTCTCTCCTCTCCCTCCCTTTCTCCTTCATCCCCTCCTCTCTCTATTGTAATTCCACTCTATTGTGTTCTGCTGTATTCTCCTCTCTCCTCCATCTTTGTTCAGAGCGAGACAGCAGCTTGAGTAATTGCTCCAGTAACAGTGTAATAACTCAGTAAGTGATGAAATAACAGTGATTACATCAGAAGTGTAGGACTGTGCAACTTTCTCTATTGTTGATGTTTGAGTCTTCAACAATGAGCGTCTGTTTGAGAAGTCATCGCCGTTAGCCAATGAGATGGCTCCTCAGATCGTTCCACCTCTCTCCTCGTGCCTCCGTGCTCATATCCGATACGTCTGGATGTTCGTACTCGAGGTCGTGACCCGTTAACCGGGCCGATGCCAACGGACAGCGACGTCAAGAGGATGCGTTTGCCGAGCGGCGGTAACAAAAGACGTCACATCTGTCGTGGTACCCGAGTCGATGCGTCTCCCCAGATGCCTCGCTGTCCTCCGCGCTGTGACGCTGAATAAGGACGTAGGGTTTGCTTGTTGTCATGGCAACGCTCAAAGTCGCGCGCCTCAGGATCCGACTTTGAACAGCGCCTTCACGTGGTCCAGATGGGGAATGTGTTCACGCTGATTGGAAAACATCAGCTCTTGAGAGAAAAACTTTCATGTGCAGTGTGAACACAACCTGATCCTGTTTGATGACCTCATGGTGATGTAAGAGGTTATCATGTATGTGTTTCATTTCTCCAATTATTGATGTTTTTCTTTCTCCCGCACAAGTAAACTCACTTGCAGCGCCTTGCAGAAGTATTCAAGTATTCAAGCCCCTTGACTTGTTGCACATTTTGTTTTGCTATTCATGGATTTCAAAACACATTTATTTGGGATTTTTGCTCTGAGTTTTATGAGCATCGCTGACAGAAGGTGAAATAGTTCCTCAGTTTCTCGTTGATTTCTGTAGTAAAAATGGAAAAACCCTCTGAAACTGAACCTTCTGCACCTTCAACAATAATGAAGGGGGTTGGATACCTGAAGGCACTTACACAAATGGAGACACACACACACACACACACACACACACACACACACACACACACACACACACACACACACACACACACACACACACAGTCCCTGTGTACCAGCAGCTCATAGGCCAGGTGTAATCTCCCTCTTTGTTCTCTGCAGAGAAAAACTTTTTTTATTTTTATGCCCTTTTGTGTTTCTGGCAAAACGCTTGTGAAGGCGAGGAGCTCGGCATCGCACCGTGATCTCATGTCCACTATGCCAACACACACACACACACATGTCCACTATGCCAACACACACACTCACACACACACACATGTCCACTATGCCAACACACACACTCACACACACACGTCCACGATGCCAACACACACACAAATGTCCACGATGCCAACACACACACACACACACGTCCATGATGCCAACACACACACACACACACACACACACACACACACACACACACACACACACACACATGTCCATGATGCCTCTCTTTAGCTTCCACTGTATTTCTTTTCTGCTCTTAGATGTCCGTTCTGTGATCACAGGACAATCTGACCCCTGACCTGCTTGTGATTGGTTGCTCATACTGTTGGTGATCTAAGAACTGAAGCTTATTCATCTGACGCACACGCACACGCGCACACACACACACACACACACGCACACGCGCGCACACACACACACACACATGCAGTCAGAAGAGGATTATCTGACGGAAGAACAGCGACAGTAGAAGGAAAGAAGAGGGAGGAGCAGATGGACCTGAACGTGTCTGATATGAGGGATGGAGAGAATATAACTTCTTACTTTAGTTGCACTTCAACAGTGATGTGAGGACAACCCTTGTACTATGGGGGGGGGGGGGGGGGGGGTCTGTTACTATGGACATTATTACACTGGAAGGTTTGGAAGACTCTCCTCTGTTCACTCATGAGCTTTTTTTTTCTAAAGCGTTTTAAACCAGCAGGTTCGCTGCTTTACAGAGAACAAAGAAACTGGTCAATGATGAAAACCTGTTTGGAAGAGCCACAACAAAGGGAAATATTGTTTTTAATTTTATTGATTTATTATATAATTATATTTACATTTCATGTGAAGCCTCTGAGAGGAGAAATACATGATTTAACCAAACAAAGGAAAAAGAAAAGACAAAAAAGGGGTGAATCAAAAACAAACAGGACAGGTTTGAGAGGAAATAACAATATAATACTATAACTGTAGTATTATTACTATAGTAGTATTAATACTGTAGTATTATTACAACCATCATCTCTATCATCTGCTCATCATTGAAAAATAAGTTAAATAAAAAACAAACAGAGAAAGTGGGATTAAATTTGGCAGGAACAAAATACAGAAGTGTGTGTGTGTGTGTGTGGCTTAGTTCAGTGGAAGCCACTGCCAGTCCAGTCACCTTCCAGCAGAGATTATTCCATTCAGGGTCGAATGTCAAGAACATAGAACCAACACACACACACACACACACACACACACACACACACACACACACACACACCACACACACACACACACACACACACACACACACACACACACACACACACACACACACACACACACACACACACACACACACACACACACACACACACAGTCTTGAGGGCTTTTCTCTATGACTCTAAAGAGAGACTCGTTTGTAAAGGTCAGGACGGAGGGAGAGGAACATCTTTGTTGGTTGAACTTTACCGGTTGAGTGTGATGGCTGGGAGATGTCAGTCAGGGTCCTCGAGTCAAAGCAACGTTACTACACGGGGGCGGGGCTTACATGGGTTATACCTGGAGTCTGTCGGGGAAATACACAGAAAACACTTCGACGTTGAAAAACAGCTATCGGTGGTGTTTGGTCTTCCTCCAACCGTAGACGAGGTGACGTCACGTTGAGATGTTTCCAGTCTCACATCAAAATGTTTCATGATCTGAACCATCAATGGTAACATCAGGTTTTGGTGTCAGCCAATCAGAATCAAAGAGCAAGGGCTTCTTTCTAGACCGACGATCAACAATCATACAGGAGAAATCCATCAGAGGAGAGAGAGACCGACAGGAGATAGACCAGAATGCAATGCAGTATCAAGATAGACCAGAATGCAATGCAGTAGCCAGGATAGACCAGAATGCAATGCAGCCACAAGACATGCTGTGTTCTCTTACTTTCTAACCTTTCTAACCGGCTCTCCTGCCGTTACCACCACGACCACTCTCTCCACCTGCACATAAAACCAACAGCTGGACGCAACAAGTTCAGGCGGGTTCTCTGGGGGTCGTCGAAAGGCATTTTGGGAAATCACTAACTGGCGTAGAGGCAGACGAGTGGGTACAACGAAAAGCAATGGATTTGTTGTACGCAGAGTTAGCGAGCCAAAAAAAAGACTGGATGCAATACTCACATTTCCCTTATTTAATGGCTGACCTTTCTCACGGAGACACATTCGTGCTTCGTGGTGTGGCTCCAGTAACAAAGGGAAACGTCGGTATTGTATCCAGTCTTTTTTCCCCCACCAATTTTGTATTTGTATGTATTTGTATCACACATTTTAGCTGAGAAAAAAAACATTTACTTCAGTGAACATTCAAGGGATGTGTGTGCTCCCCACCAGCATCTCATGTCTCTAATCGTTTTGCATTTTGTTCTGACCTGGTAAACCTTTCCAACCTTCAGACGACGAGACGGGCACGAGAGTTAAAAGTGTAAAATTAAAGAAGAAGAAGAGAGCTGAGGCACAATGTCTGTCTAGGTGTAAATGCGTCCGGCCTCAGCGGGCTGAGTGCAGACTGCTGCTACCTCGGGGCCACAGAGAGGACCTAAGTGAGAAACTCGTTGCTCGGTATGGACACTATGCAGAGGAAGTGACAAATTGAAATCCAACAGCAAAATAGAGAACTGACTCCTAGATAGAAGATAAATATCAAAGATCACGTCACATGATCAAACACCTCCATCTGGCTGCAGCTGTAAGACACACCGCAGGGGGTTGTCCTCTCTCTGCCCTGATGGTGGGGCTCATGTGAAGGCTGATGAACCTCGAAGTGTGAAGGGCTCCATAGTGTCGGTTGGATTACAGAGGAGGGGGAAAAGAAGAAGAAGAAGAAGAAGAAGAAGAAGAAGAAGAAGAAATTTCCTGAGGGAGACATAGTGATTTGTTTGGATGAACTAGCCTATTGTACAGAAGCAGGTGATTAGGGTGGAACTAACAGGATCGGGCTGATGCCTCACTGCTGGGGGAGAGAGGGGGAGGGAGGAGTGCAGCATGTACACACACACACACACACACACACACACACACACATATGCTTGCATGCACAAACACTTGCACATGAACACTAATATGCGCGCGCGCGCGCGCACACACACACACACACACACACAGACACAGGCACACATGCATGATCATACATGCACATATTTATACAGCAAAAACTGTGTTCCCTACTGTATATATATAATATATATGGTATAAATATATATATACTGTATACACACACACACACACACACACACACACTACAGTGCGGCTCTACAGGACAGCGGTCCACCAGACTGCAGCAGCATCAGACTGATGGGTCTTGGTTTGCTCATCAGGGTTATTCTCATGTTATAACTTCATCTCAGATGCATTCCTGAGTCTACGGCTGATTCCAGTACAGGACGTCCTGCCAGTGCATTCACCTCCCACTGTCTAGTAACACACACCTGCTGCAGGTGACGGTTTGGTTTGCTGCCCTGCTGCTGCACCGCTGCTCCGAGGAAATGTTGAGGAAAGTCAGATTTTGCCATTTTCATCCATGGGAAGGTGCAGAGTGGTTTAGTGACGGTATCAGTTCTCTCTTTGCTGAAGAACAGGTTGCAGTGGCTGTTGCAATACCAGTGGAGGGTAGCTGCAGGATAGATGCAGGAGGGGGGACTTTTTTCACGGCAGTGCAAAGCTAAAGCAGCGCTCTCAAGATCCTTGAAATTTGATTTACATGAAGCGGCCTGAACTTGCTGATTATCCGTGCTGTGCTGCATCCCATTGCCCTTGCTGTGACCTACAGGAAACCAATAGCAGTGCACCGCCCACAGCCAAGCTGTTATGTCAAGAGCAGCTTTAGAAACTCTGAACAAGATCTAGTTTTAACTTGGATTGTTTTCTGTGAGTTGCCTGACACTCATGAGATAACATTTCACATGACTGTCGTACCTGCAAACCACCTTCCTTTTCAAATGCCATATACCTCCTCACCACTTCCTATGGGAATTTACTTTTTTTCATCGTTAGCCTTTGTTGGGCTGTCAATTTTTGAATTTACCAATAACTATATACCATACCATATATACTATACTATATACCTGTTGCCTCTGGTGGCTACAGGCCGCTCGGAGCTTGAAAGCCCTTCAGTTTGGACTGTTTTCTATCAGACATTTTCCTGTATCATGTTATACAGGGTAAGGTTGGCTAGAACAAATGCAGACGAGAAGTGATGCAGTGTCAGTAGTTACGATATTTACGATATCAATTTTTTTTAAATTTCAAGTTACCCGGCCAACTGCTCCTATAAGTACTGCTCCCTCTACTTGCAGTGACAGTTTTTGGCCTGCAGGTGTCGCTGATAACCCGCTGTAGTCACTGGAACTCGGCTGACCGTTTGGATACAATATGAATGCAATGAAATATTGATTTTTTGCGGGAAATTCTCAGCCAAGGCGGCCGACAATTCTTGCTAAGCCGACCCCCTTGCCTATCAAGTGAAACCCTGCTGGGGATACAAGCTCACCAAATGAGGGCCGCTGGTCTACTAAATATCTATTTAGGGATCCTTGACTTGACAGAACCAACACTCCCTCTTAGTTACAGCACCTTGTCTGTCTGGCTGCTTCTAACAGGAAACACCACTGTGATGTTAATGCTCTCCTATCTGCAGCAGCACACCCAGCGGAGGAGTCCAGATACAGTTCAGCTCGACGGTAAAGCCTCTTACAGACACGACAGAACGGGACGGAGATGCACAAGAGGATGGAACCAAACACAAAGGAGAAGAAGCCTGTTAGCTCGTGATCCAGACATGGTGCTTAAAGAAGAGGATGAGAAGGGAAGTTGTCAGGGTGCCTCACACATATAGACGGTCCAGGGTCGGCTGACCGCCCAATAATCTGCATTATTGATTACATTGGCGAACCGATGTATCAGATATTGAGAGTATGTGCAGTGAACTAAGAGGCCACATACCGCCAGACATAGAGCACGTGAAGAAGAACAAGATGCCTCAGTATTTCCACGTTCTCCAGAGAACCTTTACATCAATCACCTCCTCTAAGACGTTCTTCACCAATACTCCCATGGGCTATTTGTGGGTGAGAAATTGACTTTTTTCCTGAAGGCATTTTTTGCCCCCTTGATAGAATCTTTGGGGCATTTTTGTTGAACTGTGAACATTGAATTACATTTGAATTGCATATTGGCAAAGAAACAGCGATTTGTTTTGTTTTAAATCATCATATAGTACCTCACGTCCCACAGGCAGGAGAGCCTGGTGCTGTTCCCCCTCTCTGCCCCCGACCAGTTCATCTTCCACGTTTTATGACACTGGTGGTGTTATTTTTTGTTGACACAGCGGTTTGTGTGGGCTCGGCTGCTGGCTGCGCGGTGCCAACATTTTCTACGGCTTCAGGCTTCAGGACACCCAAAACACACTGGAAACAATCCCCTGGTGGTAGTCTCCCACAAACAGCCTACGGGTGCCCACAGGGGACAGTAGCTGCATCTTTTGCCCCCGAGCCCCTTCTGACCCTGGCGAGCATCTATCTATGTGGAAGCTTGGATGTTCGAGGAAGAGGGGGAGGTTGAGGGGGGGGGTCAGTCATTTGGGCTCTGGGTTTCAGAGTTCAAGCTCTTTTCACAAAATGTCCCGAGAGCGTGTTGAACAAGTCAACCTCCAAACCTGCTCTCAACACCGGTCACAAATATCAGCAATGGAGCCTAGTTCACAACATCACCCCCATCCCTGATAAAAGGAAACTACAGAACATCTTAACAACAAACAGGAAACCGTGTTTTCATCTTGACAAAATATGAATTGTACCTTTGAGTTGTAACTGATATCCTGATACTAAAATAACACGTCATGAGATGAGATGGGGGAAGAGTATGGGTTAATGACAACATCAAGCATTAGTCTCGCATGATGGTGGATGGCTGTGATGAGATACATGGATACTAACACTGAAAAAACACACCGCAGGACGTTTTAGGGGAAGAATTTATTTTGTTGGATTAATTCGTTTTTATTTAAAATTTGTGTTAAAAATGGTGAAAAAATCCAGACATACTTCAGTCTGGAGGAAAAATATGTTTTTCTGGGTTTAGAGAAAAGAAAGAGAAAATGTTAATGTATATGCCTAATGTATATACATGTTATTTATATGTTGAGTGAGTTTCTCTCATTGTAAATTGTTCTACCTCGGCGTCAACGAGGTAATGAACACAGTTTCCTCCATTCCTGAAAGACGCAGGTTTTTAGATATGAGGTTTCAGCCGACAACAGCAGGATATTATCACCCCACGCTACAGGGCACGTTTGCAGTGAACAACATGTCATATTTTATCACTGTTACTGTGATCTACAGCGCATCTAAAACGAGACGCCGTCAGCTACAGGCAATGTTTGCATTGCAATAACACGCCACATGCTACATCAAACCTGATACAGAGAATATCTGCCGTGAACCAGACGCCATGCTGCGAGCTACAAAACACACTTTCATCTAACGGGATCTAAACAGCCACAGGCTACGTGAGCAGAGATCAAGACTCCACGTGCTGCGCCTGCCTGCTATCACAAGACTGTACGTTTACTGTACTGACGTGATGCTGTCAACAAGAGCTTCAGACAGCGACCTAGTCTATCCAAGTCAGTGTAAAGATGTAGCTGTATTCTAGATGTCTGACTTGTTACTGCATGCTGCACTACAGAAAGTCTAGAAAGAATTGCACACAAAAAAACATGGAAAACTATGGAAAAATACACACATTTAACTGTCCATTTATGTTGCTGTAGACACACTGTCATTTCCTGTATTGTGTTATTAGTTGTAGTGAGGAATAATGTTCATCTATAGATTGATATTGACCTTCTTGGCACTTATATTGACCAGCCACTACTAGCGTAAATCATATTGAACACTCAGCAAAACCTTCAAATCAAGTCAAGAAATTGAGGCCTGGAAAAAGTCTGGATGTTTGTGAGAACCCTGTTTTGACCCAACTGTATTTTCAATGTTTATACTGAAGTAAGGTGACTATGTAACCCCAACCCTAAGATCGACCCTAACCCAGACACTGAATATCTACTTTTCACACTGTTGTATCACCTAAAACTCAGTAAACTTTTTTAGTGACACACTTGTTGAGTGTCAGCATTGAACTTTCAAAATAAAGTGCAGTCTGGCTGTCTGGTGTAAACACCGCCAGTGACTTGGTTGGTAGTCGCTCTGTTCTGCATCTATCTTGTCGTCTGCTGCTGCAACGTTTTGAACAGGCAAATGGTGTGTTTTGTGGTGTTGCCTTTCATAGCGTTGCGTCATTTTAACGAGTTAACACAGCGAGCTGCCAAGCACTAATTAGGTAGCATTAATCAAAAACAAACCAAAAAGATCAATTTAATCACTGTAAAGCTTACCGTCGACCCCAGTGGACGCAACCACTCTCAAAGCATCGTACTTTGAGACGTTTATTCCTGCAGTCTTTCAAATTAAAGCTGAGAGAAAATTGGGACGCTTTGGAATCGAGTTCTTATACATTTTGTAGGCAGAACTACAGAATAAAATCACGCCAGTAAGGAAACAAGGAAGCATGCAAAAACGTTCTCGTCTGACAAGCCTGTTGACCGGCCACACATCCCCCTGCTGGCTCCATAGGATGAATGGACTTCAGTGCGAACACACAATTAGACTTTTGATTTACAAGACTAATTGGTTTTACTGTGTGTGAGTGATAACGCAGGATAGATGCATGAAGAAGGATTTCAGCAATGTCAACCACTGTATAGTTTTGATTTCACCAGAGAGTGAGAGCAAACACGAGGGCTAAATAAAGAGAAGGACCAAGAGGATCAGAGAGGTGGAAGGAAATAGATAGAGGGAAATGGAAAAATCAAGAGGTGATGAGGAAGAGGATGGGAATTACTGACAGACAGAAATATAAACAGGCAGTCTGAGAGAGAAGGAGGAGAGGAGCTGTCAGACTCTTACCTTGACGTTCGGCTTCCTTGTGGAGAATCCTCTGTACCATCCTGAGAAAACACAAACATCAGTGAATACCAGAGATCCAGTTGAGAAGCAGCTTATGAGTCTTACTATGTGACCTCAGTGACCTCAGTCTGAGCACATCTTTGGCCTCCACCCCGGATGTCTTAACAAGTCATTTCAGATCACACTGAAGTTTCTTAAAACGTGAAAGAATCTGCAGTGGGGTGAGATAATTCCACTTCTTTCAATAGTTTCACTTGTTTCAGGAGTCTAAGTGTAGCCAAGGTAAGCTGCCAGACGCCTTTTCCCATCCTGCTACCATTGATGATTTTTATAGACAGAACCAAAGGAGCTGTTCTGTATACAGTTTGTTAAAATGTCATTGGAAAACCATCTGAGGCTAAAAATCATTTCAAACTGCTTTTGCCAAAACCAAACACAAATAGAAAGAATGAGAGGAGCCAATAGAAAGAGAGTAAAGGACATACGACATAAAGAGTGTGTGTGTGTGTGTGTGTGTGTGTGTGTGTGTGTGTGTGTGTGATGCATCCCCATCAGCCAATCACCTACAAAACCCGAAGACACTATAATTGTTTCCACGTCGGTAGAGACAAAACTAACTCAGCTAAAGCTACAAAACTTCTCCAGTCTTTGTTCTGAATTCTAAACTACTGAAATAAAGCACAAAACCTCAAATCAAGAAAGAAAGAAAGAAAGAAAGAATATAACAGGTAGAAGCAGACACAGTGACAGACAGGAAGGTCTAGGTCACTCTACTACTCTTAACCCTGTTCATGACTCACATCACCCCTGTTTGTTTGTTTGTGTGTGTGTGTGTGTGTGTGTGTGTGTGTGTGTGTGTGTGTGTGTGTGTGTGTCATGCATCAAGCGTCCCTCAAGTCTCAGAGAGCACAACAGCCCTTTCCACATGGATGGACATTCATCACATGGCTCCATCTCGGAGTGGAAAACTGTCACGCAAGATCACCTAGCAGCCACTCCACCTGAGGTACAACCCTGACAGCTGGAAACTACTAGTACCTAGGGGCCAGGTATGGACAGGCAACTGGCCAAATGTCTCCTCTGACCATGGGGGCATCATCCCCCTCCATCCGAGTGGAAATAAAAATGACTATGTGAACACATTACAGATTATGGCTTTAACCTTCTTGGTGGACTTGCACGGTTTGAACTACTTGAAAGACAATTTGGACTTGTTTTTCGGACTCCATCTGAACCAGTATGATGTGGTGAATCCCACCCGTCTTGTGCTCCATGTCACACTAAGAATTATAAGTCCTTTTTTGACCCAGGTCTGAAGAAAAAAACAAACTAAAACAAGGCAAATTTTCTTATTCATTGAGGGGTCGTGAAATAATGACACCATTCAGGAAACATTAATCTTTAAAGGGGACATATTATGGAAAACGGCTTATTCCTGGCCCTTATACATGTTCCACATGTTACCATTGACCTAAGTAGCCAAGAAAATGTGAAATCTGGAAGTCAACCCCTTTTTCTGAATTTTCCTTTTTCCAAAAACGGTGCCAAACGGGTCAAAAACAGGCTGTTTCAGAAAGTAACCCCTTTAGATGTCATAACGAGCGCTTCTTAACATAACCCAGCCCCTGTCAGAGCATGCCCACGCCCAGGTGAACAACCAATCCCATTTACCTCGTCTCAAAATGCAGCTCACTGCAGCGCCACAAGCCGTTGCTTATGGTGCATTCCATTGTACTCGTAAATCAATAAAACCGAGTTGGTATATTATATATTCCAATCTAAATGTGTTCCAGTGCATCTGCTTGGGAAAACATAATCGCCCGCAGCAAACTCATGTTTGTATGGTAAATCTCAGAATGTTACAAGCATCTAAAGAGGACCTACATCAACTACTACAGTGCCATTAGTGAAGAGAATCGGCGCATATCATATTGGGACGCCGTTTTTCCGAGTACAATGGAAGTAGGGGTGGGTGATAATCGTGTTTATAATCATAATCACGATTTTAATTTTGTAATCGTCGTTCACGAAATTTTCAAAGTCGTTCATTTCGATTGTTATTTAGGCTACAAGAACGAGGAACGTCTAGAAGCGGCAGTTATCAAAACAACCAGTGTATGTGTGTGTGTGTGCGTGCGCATCAGACGTAACATCACTTTCCCGTAAATGAATGGGCCAAATACTTTCCCCAATACTGAGTTCATGAACTGTCCCCTTAAAAAATACTACGTGGTATTCAGTCACGTCCCTCCGTGTTCAGACAGGTTTGGACCGGTCACTTTTGCGAGCCGTGAGCGAATGTGTCAAGCCGGACAGGAAGTCAGACACAGGAACAGCATAGAGCATCCGGTCAATTTCAAGGTTCGAGGTAAAAGTTTGAAATAATCGCGACATTGATTTTTAGTCATATTGCCCACCCATAAATGGAATGCACCATTACTTTGCGAACAGTGGAGCTACAACGACAACACGTCTACGGCCATATCCCAACTCTCCAGTTGTTGTAGGATGCAGGCAGCAACATAGATCCCAACACGCGAAAATGCAGGACAGAGTGGATTAATTAAAGATGGAGCAATTCATAAGGTACGTCACCCATCTGCAAAATTGGAATCTGTAAGTGTCACCATGTTTTGATTTAATTTACAAGTTAGTCTGGTTAGTATATTCGACTGCTGGTTAGCTAACGAGCTAGCGGGGCTAGCCACGGGCTTGTTGGGTCTGGAAGAAGTAAGAAAACTAAAGCTGGAGTCATTAAAAGTAAAGTAAAGTAAAAGTAAAGTTATTGGTTGGAGTCAGGACTCATCTTAAAAGTTATTTGTTGGGACCAGTGTCTGTTTTATAAGTCTGTCGAACGTGTCAGGCTTGGTAAACTTTAGCCACCATTAGTACAATTGCGTTTGGTTGTTTGGCTGCAAATAGATTGCATCCAATAATATATTGGTTAACTAGCTCAACAAAATTGTCAATCCTAGCTTGTCTGCAAGTTGTATTCAATAAGCTTATGGACATGAGCCATAAACAGACCGGCTACAGCAGAGAGTGTCGCTCACACATCCACATACACAAACACAAGGCACGAAAGTACAATATTACACAGAATTGTTAGAATTAAGAAACTAAGTGGAACCAGATACGAGTACTAAGCTGCAACAGCCAGGATGCTTCACGTTAACTTCCATCTTATCTTCTTGCAACATGATGAGATCCATGTCTCAGCAGTTTTCCATAATCTGATATGAATATGGAGATGAGATCTTAATTGGCTGGTTAATTAATAACCAATCAGGATTCATTTAGCGCCCTCGTTAAGACAGCTGTGTTTACTCCCTAGCCTCTCATCTGCATGGTAATCAGACCGGGGCTGGACCAGTGGTGTCTGGGCCTGTTTGTGAGGGTTGAAGTGAGGACGTGTGTGTGTGTGTGTGTGTGTGTGTGTGAGTGAGTGTGACAGAGAATAGCAAAAGAGAGGGTGAAAAAAGGGTGAAAAAATGAATGTGTGTGTATTATGATTGTTTAAGCAGGGATGTCAGTGTGTGTGTGTGTGTGTGTATGCGCGGTAAATGTATGTGATTTGTGTGTTATCGCACGTCCTTTCTCTGAAGGAAAGTAATCCCCTCCTCTCCGTATCACAGTCACTCGCTAAGCGGTTATTAGAGTAATCATTTCACACCGTTATCAAAATAATTCACAACAATCATAATCTCAAGGAGCCTCTTGTGTTGGTTTAATGCAGGTTCAGCTTGAGCGCATTACGAACACCTACAGCATGATGCGGTGGATATATGTTCCCATCAAGCGATCGAATCAGCCTAGTGGGAGTTTTTAATTATGCTTCATATGCCTGTAAAACATAGCTTGAGGAGGTTTATGAAAAAAAGAATTGGTTGTTAATGCAGTAATGACACCCAAGAGGGAAACCAGTTATACAATATAGGTGTGAGACGAACCCAAGTTTTGTCTGAGGCACCGAAGACCAATAATCGTATCCTCAAGAGTTTCAGCATTTATCCAACACTGCCAAACACATTGTTTGAAAGGTTTTCTCCAAAGTAGTACACATACACATCAGCTAACGGCTAGCTGTGCTTTATGAGAATTATCAGCACAGTTGGACTGTCTTTTTGACTCATCAGATTAATAAACTATATATTATTTACTAGTAACCATGGTAACGTATTAACATTAACAGTTGCTTTGCTAAACTAGCCTGCTGGTTAGTTAGCTAGCTACCAGTTAGTTCAGGTTAACTAGCTGACTCTTCTCCAGCTCCAACTCAGAGTGTTTTGGAGTAGAGACTAGGGCTAAAGACAAGACAGTTTACCGAGTCACAGTAACCTACATTTGGAGACAAATCTACCTGATCACACTGATCACTTTTACTGAGAACGTTACTGGAGGATCTACAGACACACCACAACAACCTGGTTCAGACAGTCAACTGGTTCTAGCCTGGTTCTCCACTGGATCCATGATGGCACCAGATGTGGTGAATGGAAGATTTGTTACACAACTGCAAAGCCCCTATTAAATATTAAATCACACCTTAGAGGGGGTTCTTTGGTTAAGCTGACAGTACTTTCATACTTCTCCCTTGATCACAGTCTAATGCTTTCTCAAGTATCATTAGTAATCTGTATCACTGTTACTGTGCTGCTACCTCCATATCATTTCCTAACAACCATTCAATTTCTGTGTAGAGAATAATTTGGCACTGGGACAGGTGGAGAAGTGCTCGCCACAAGCTAGACGTTTGAGCAACATATCAGAACCACCTGTTCTTTCCACAAAACCAGTAGACCGACCAGTTAAATCCAGATGAAGGCATGAGGGGAAGATGGAGATGAAGGAGAGGAGAGGGGAAAAGGCCTTGAGACACCTGAGACCCTCCTTGGTCCATCACTTTGGCATCCCCACCACTCCACTGGACATTCCCTTAGAGGCCTGCGCTCTAGACAGCAGCCTAATCAGCAAGGTAACACTTTCCACCATTCCTGTTAAATTGCACATTTCTGGTAATCACGTAGAGGTGATCAAATGATTGACTCTCCCCATGCCCCCTTAGTTCTGGGTCACTCTTGGCTTAAGAAACATAATCCTCTCATTGACTGGTCTGTTGAGTCTATCAATAGTTGGAGCCCTTATTGTCATTCCCATTGCCTTAAATCAGCATCCATCCCCTCCTGTTAAAAGCTGGAAAACAGCTTTTAACACGCCCATTGGCCATTTTGAGTATCTGGTTATGCCGTTCGGCCTCACAAACGCCCCCTGCTGTCTTCCAGGCCATGATTAATGATCCTCCGGGATATGCTTAACCAGTTTGTATTGTACCTGGATGATATTCTAATCTTCTCCCAGTCTCCCCAGGAGCACATCAGCCATGTCCGTCAGGTCCTCCAGCGGCTGCTGGAGAATAAACTGTTTGTTAAAGTGTGTGTTGCACGTCCCCACTGTCGCATGGACCCGGACAAGGTTAAAGCTGTCTTAGCCTGGCCTCCACCCTCCACTCGCAAGGAGTTGCAGTGCTTCCTGGGGTTTGCCAACTTCCCCTCCCTCCAGTTTGTGGTGGAGGTTGTCGGACGTGGGCGTGGGGGCCGTCCTCTCCCAACGTTCACCATCTGACTAGAAGCTTCACCCGTGCGCCTTCTACTCCCACTGCCTGACACCGACCGAGAGAAACTATGACATTGGCAATCGGGAATTATTGGCAGTCAAGTTAGCGTTGGAGGAGTGGAGACACTGGCTGAAGGGGGCCGAGCAACCATTCGCAAGAACCTTGCATACATCCAGAGTGCCAAACGGCTAAACTCCCGCCAGGTCCATTAGGCCCTATTCTTCAGCCGCTTCAACTTTACACTCTCGTATCACCCCGGATCCAAGAACGCCAAGCCTGACGCCTATCCAGCCCACTGTATGCGTGGTAGCCGCGGTCACGCGGTGGTTAAGGAGGAGGCCCAACGCCTCCAACCAGATCCTGGGAACGGTTCTGCCAACCATCTGTTCGTTCCCGACAGTGTCCGCCCTCAGGTACTCCAGTGGGGCCACAGTTCAAAGCTCTCCTGTCACCCCAGGGTGAGCCGCACCCTTGCCTTCCTCCGCAGACACTTCTGGTGGCTGACTTTGGTGAGTGATACCCGCACTTTTTGTGTCTGCCTGTTCCACCTGTGCCCGTAACAAGTCTTCCAAGTCCTTCGCCCCCTTCTGCTCCCCCTCCTGTCCTGCCGTCCCTGGTCCCACATCTCCCTGGATATTGTTAACAGGCTACCGCCTTCTGACGGGCACACAGTCATCCTCACCATAGTCGACCGGTTCTCTAAGGCTGCCCACTTCATCCCACTCCCTAAACTGCCCTCCACCAAGGAGACTGCCAAGCTCATCATCCTCCACGTCTTCCGGCTCCATGGTCTCCCCGAGGACATCGTCTCTGATCGGGGCCCGCAATTCATCTCCTGCTTCTGGAAGGCATTCTGTATCTTCATCGGCGCCACAGTCAGCCTCTCCTCCGGATACCACCCGCAGACCATTGGACAGTACGAGCGGGCTAATCAATCCCTGGAGACTGCCTTGCGCTGCCTCACCCTGGCCAATCCCTCAAGCTGGAGCAAGCACCTACCCTGGGTTGAGTATGCGCACAATTCCCTCCCTTCCTCTGCCACTGGGCTACCAACCACCGCTTTTACCTGCTCAGGAGGAGGAGGTCGCTGTACCCGCGGCCCAGGACTTCATCCGCCGGTGTCACCGGACCTGGAGGAGAGCACGGATGACGCTGCTCCACTCCTCCCGCAGGTACCAGCAGCAAGCAGACCGTCACCGTATCCTGGCTCCTCACTACACACCAGGGCAAAAGGTCTGGCTGTCCACCAAGGATATTCCCCTACACACAGAATCCCGTAAGCTGTCTCCCAGGTTAATTGGGCCATTTCCCATCTCCAAGATCATCAACCCCACTGTGGTCCGCCTCAAACTGCCTCGCACCCTCCGCATCCACCCTTCCTTCCATGTGTCCCGCATCAAGCCTGTCAGTTCCAGTCCCCTGGCCCCAGCCCCCTTCTGTCGGCCCCTGGGTTCTCTGGTTCAGTCCCCGACAGATAACAGACACACAAAATGTACATATACACAAAAAGAAAGACACAGACACACAAACACTGTTACATCCTGAGATGACAAAATGAAAAGGACAGCTCTTCCTGATGGGATGAACCGGTCAGCAGGACTGGACCGGTCAAGTTGATTGATAAAGCAACTTTTAAATGATGGGCTTCACAGAAAACAGACAAAAACAAGTGCAACACAAACTATAAGAAACAGGGCCAGTGTGTGTGTGTGTGTGTGTGTGTGTGTGTGTGTGTGTGTGTGTGTGTGTGGATATGGGAGGTGGCGATATCAGGGCAGTCTGCAGGAGACTAATGAAGTGAATGACAGACTGCTGAGACTTCAGGTAGTTTGTAGGCGGTGCTGAATACACTGCCCCTGATTCAACATTTAAATACTGAGAAAGCGCTGTCCTACATCGAGGGGGCGCAATAGGAGCAGAGTCCCACCCCCAGCTGAGTTCCTTCAAATGACAAGTCCTGCATCCCGTGAGCAGCAAGCCAGGGCAGGCCTGTAGGGAGTAATTAAATCAGTGATATATGAAAGCACAAGGCCATGTAATGCCTTGTAAGTTAGAATTGGGACTTTATAATCAATACATGCAATTACAGGGAGCCCATAAAGAGAGAGCAACAGTGGGGTAATATGTTAGCCGCTGGTGAACAGTGTGTTACAGCACCAGGCTCCTGTCAGAAAAATGGCCCCTGAATTCTTCTGGAGAACACATGATGATGCCAAAGCTTCTCTGAGAGCCTGCTCTGCAATGTAAGCCGGTTCAGCAGCCTAAACATGGAATCAGACGGAGCAGATTAGCCTGACGACAAACTAAAGACTTCCTTGTAAATAGGAATTCGCTCATCGTTAGCCTGCCTGGTTAAGTAAAAGTGGTCTTCCACATGGGAATATGGACAGATACCAAGTAAGAGAATTAAGAGACACTGGATATCTGTGCTCTTCTACTGCTGTGGCCATGGAAGTCCCACTTCTGCAGAGGATTTGTTTAGAACATTTCTATTACACAGAACAGGGCGCTTCTACCAGGGTGGGGAGTTAAATGTTGGTCGCTTTTAGATAAGGCTGCAAAGTTTGTCTACCAACTCTTGTTTGGAGGGTATTTCCTTTTCTGAAAATGTACTTGGCTGCTCAGAAAGTGGTATTATCCGGGGGTAACTGGAATCCCACTGGGGTCGTTGGACAAGAGTTGGCCTGGCTATCACTGTATGTTGGAGAGATGTAACGCTAGCCGGCACCACAAGGGCCGGGATAATATCTCCCTCTCTACCAGGGGTGTATTTCATAACGCAAGGGAATTAGTTGGATGGATGCCATGAAATTAGCTCAGCCTTGAATATGAGCCTAGCGAGGAGAGGAGAAGAAGGAGAGGAGGTGAGAAAGGAGGAGAGGACAGAAAAGTAGAGAGCAAAGGGAAGAAAAAGAAAGGAGAGAAGAGTGGAAGAAAAGAAGAACGGGAGAGGACAGGATATGAAGAGAGCAGGTGACAGCAGAGGGGTCAACCCTCTCAACCCTCTCAACCCTCTTTTCCATCAGCTCAACATTTCCTCTCTCTTGTCACTGCAGGGTTTGTCCATCCCTCCCACCCCCCTCTCCTCCCCTCCTTGGCCAGGACGTGGGCACCTTCCCTTGGGGAGAAAGGACCCAATCTGCCCCTGGCTCTGGATCGATGGTAGCGGCCTACCCAGCCGTAGCTAATGGAGCACATTCACACTCATTATCTGCAAAAGACAACACTTCCTGGCCTCGGACAGATCCTGGCTCTAGCTGCTGATTTCTGAGAGTCAAACTAGGAATAACAATGGGAGCAGCATTGGCTAATAACTTGGGATCTCATCCAGGCCTGCTATTATAGGCTGTTTGCACTCATTAACTGAGAGGACTATGGATGCAGTAATGGGTACAAGTCCCATTTTTTACTGTGTGCATTTGTTAAGGACTGTAAGCTGAGAGGCAAAACTTTACCCATCGTAACCAGATGGCACCTTAGTGAGAGCATTTCTAATTGTGCTGTCACAACAATTCAGGACGAATGGCCTTCCATTCAGTGGAAACAACAATAGACTACAATACTGCTGCGCTGGTGCTCCTCCCACAAAAGGAAATATTTGGACAATGCAGATATTATTGTCTGTTCAGTGGTTAGGAGGCACAACGGAAGGTCTAGTCGGAGGAATTTCTCTGTTACATGATGCCTGATTCAGTTCTACTTTCAGTTCTACTTTCTACTGTGACCGCCAAACCAGGCAACACAGGCAAACCTGGACACAACTGGAGCTGATGAGTGTCATTGGCAATTTTCAGGAAATTATACAACTTTTTGACTCTTCGGCTACTTCGGCCCAATACACAGGAACTGATAAATGCTAAATATCTTGTGTTATATATGTTATGTCATGGCACTAAACACGGTGCAAAACTGTGAACAAATAGTGAACGTGTATGCCAGCGGGGAAAAGAGGCGCCTTGTTCTGCACTAGGTGAGACGTTCACTGTGCATAGTGTTGAAGTGTGGTATGTCTGCTGTATGGTCTGGTGTTCGGCTGGCACAATGCCAAATTGTTCCATTGTGTTTTATTAAATGAAATGCAATAAGATTGAACTCCACGGTCATGGGTATTGAGCCAGTGCCTGCCGATAATGGAGTTAACCTCGATTGTACACGTTCCTCATGCAGACACTTCAAACTGCGCCTGTGCTTCCTTTCCCTGCTCTGCTTCTGCCCTGCTGAAACTCCAGTATCGTAGTTTGGACAGGCTCTCGACTCGTGCAACCTGTGTCTTAATCTGGCGAATGACATCCTACTGACATTACAGATAATGTCAGTAGGACGCCTGGTTAGGGAGGCAAAGTTTAGGAAGTGTGAAGCAATTATATTTTCATTTCTAGTTAAACATCAAACCCTTTCCTCTTCCTCCTCCTTTGGTTCATACTGGTTGCTCTCGCGGTATCGAGGGAGCTAGTTAGCGAGTTTCGTCTTCACCTGGTCTTAAAGGTGAAGGAAACCTTTAAGGCACTACACATAGCGCTGTTGTCTTGTGAAAGCCTCGTAACTCCAGTCTTGGTGATTTTCATGTGTTCTTTCCTTACGTTGAGGGACTCCATGCTCCTCTGTGGGTTGAGGAAACTACCAATCTGCATGGTGGTCAAGCTAGAAGCAAAGCTGTTAGTTCCTGAAGAGTTGAGAGTTATGAGACAATATATCGGTAACTTTCAGGATGTTCTTTACACTGATTATTGCTATGTCAACTCCCACCCCCGTAGTATGTCAGGACATCTGCCAGGTACGAATCTCACCTTCACATTTCTCCAGGATCTGAACGGTCTCTCCCACCTCCAGAGCCAAGCCCTGAGTCACTGAGCCTCGGAAGTTGCAGATCACTGTGGGGAAAAGAGAAAGAAAGGAAGGAAGGATGAGATCCTGAGAAGAAGGTAAATTCATACATTTTAACTTTACTGTTACATCCCTGGATCTCTTTCACCGCCAAGTCAAATGAAGGGACAGGAAATTAGACAAGCACTTCAAAGTAAAGTGTTTCACAGCAACCCACTGAAACACAAGGTACGAGGACAACAGGAAGAGAGGTCAACAGACTCCACCCACAACCCTCCACTTACACCTGCAGCATTGAATATTCTCTGCTAAATGCTGAACTTGTGAATTTTACTTTACAATTCAACGTGACTCCTTTCTCCCAACACCGAACCACCTACGAAGCTTCATTTTGATGCCAGACATAATCACACCCCAAACTTCATGACTCCAGTGTATTCTGACAACCGGTGCAGCTCAGGCACAGATTAACAACCATTAGGCACAATTCATTCAACAATGAATGACAGCTGCAGTTTTATCACAGCTGTACAGTAATTTGTGGCACATACTGAAATAAACTATGAAAAACAGGAAACTAGTTTGCAGGGGAAAAGGTGAATCACCATGTAAGGGCACAAACATCCATTGCACATCCTGAAACGTCCTCCAATGGCTACACAGGATTACAACACCATTCAAATGTAAATGCAGTTGACTGTCTCTTTCACTGCTGAGTTCATTTAGTTGATTTGAAGCTGAGCATTTCATTTTTAAGGTACCGTTTACTACAGTGGTTCAGAAGCTGCGTCCTCAGCTGTCAGCATCCTCGTCCCTGTCACCGCCATGACAGCAGGGTGACGTTTGGGCTCGGGGGCCTGACTGAACGAATCCACAGTCTTTGCTGTACCGAGCAGTGTGATGCAGTGATCATATTGCTCGCGATTGCAACACACACCCAGAGAACAACAGGCGCTGGAGCTTGTTGTACTTCGGATAAGACAAACATGTAACATTTACGATAAGACAAAGACTCTCTTTCAAGCCGAGTTGTTTTTGTTGCAGTTAAATATGATGAAATGCAGACGGATTGTGCAGATGAGATTGAGAAGAAAAACATCACACCTCAGCAAGAACAAGCAAGCAAGGAAATGACAAACAAAACCAAAGAACGCCTTTCTATTTTTTTCCCTTCAGCTGTTGTTTCCTTTCCCAGCACTTCTCCATCACACATCCCACTGAGGCACTTTACAGTGATTAGCCGTTTAAAAGCGACTAAATGGTTTATAGCGCTAGAATGAGGCTGCACAGGGTTTCAAAGTTTAGTAGACTTCCATGGTAGCTTCATCTTGTACGTGTAGACTTCTCCGGTATTCACAGCTGTTTATGCACTGATTAAATGTGTAATAATGTATTTACTGCTTGGTCTGGGTGATGCCAGATGGACGTGATGTTGAAGTAGTGCTCAGAGGACGGTCATTCAAGGGGCCCTCTGACCCTCGAACCCCTTGATTGATTGATCTAGTAAATGAAGCCTTGTGAATATACCTTTGGTGGCAGGAAGTACATTTTACAACAAGTTGACAGGCTGCATGTGGCTCAAGGCCACAACAACGTTCACTGTGTCAGAGTCTTTCTGCAGCACCAGTCTAAACGGTGCAATGCAAAGAGGTCATCCTAGGTCAGACTGCAGCGAGGTCACGCTCTCTCTCTCTGTCATCTACTATCTATCTTTGTCTCTTTAACTAGCTGTTCAGACAAAGCCCTGTTGTTTCTGAAGACCAGGCATCCCGAGGTTCCAGCAGTTCCTCTCCACTGTCACCGTGTCAGTCAACTGACCACCGAGACGAAGCCAACGTCATGACCTACCGCCAACGTGATTCTCTCTGTTTCCATCAAACAGCAGCATACTGTATTGTGATGTTAGTTTACAGACTTATATAAGGGGTTAGACCCTGGCTCAATCAGGTTCAGCATCTTTATTTCTCATGGTGGTTTTTAGGAAAGACGTCACAGTACTGGACACACTGTTTGATTGACAGGTGATCTGGGAAGAGCAGTGAGGAACACCACAGTGAAGAACACCACAGTGAAGAACACCACAGTGAGGAACACCACAGTGAAGAACACCACAGTGAGGAACACCACAGTGAGGAACACCACAGTGAAGAACACCACAGCGAAGAACACCACAGTGAGACGGAGCTTGCTGATTTCATCATCATCCTGAACTCCTGAAGTCCACTTCCTATATTTTCTGTCCACATTGCCTCAGATTGTTGCCCGTGTAGCGGCCATGGCGTCCTTCGGAGCTATGACTTCTTCTTCTGCCACTCTGGTCTGTCAGCTGCTGTTTGCCAGCGAGGACGCACACCTCCCACCTCAAGGCAAGAGGATGGGTCTCTCTCGTATCTACTGCTGTCACCGTCTGTCGGCATCATCGATGTCTCTCTCTGTCATTGTCCTGCGTTCTACATTATGAACGCCATCCTCTATGGGACTGTCAGCAGTTTGATTTCTGTCTTTGATATCCCCCCTCTCTCTCTCTCTGTCTGTCTCTCTTTATCTCTCTCTCGTTGTCACATGCTGTCATCATTGTCACAGCCACTGTGTCACTGTCACTGGCCTTGTCAGCCTGTCAGTATCTCAACGCAACTGTCAGAAACTCCGTCTGGAGGCATCGCAAAGGCCTGAAAGTCAGTGGAAAGAGGCGAACAGGGCGAGGCTGCGTGAATTCAGGCAAAGAGGATTCACTCCAGGTGAATTTATCAGCTGTACATTTCTCCCCGTTTAGTATTTAGTGGGAAAAATGTTCCACTGGGTATCTGTGACACATACCACTGACCAATCACATCTGCACAGCAAGCTTATAAAATCTAGATACCCAGAAGAAGACATGTTCATGTTAGCCGCCAAGCCTGGTGCAGAAGGATTCAAATATAAAAGACCCTCTCCATCACACAGTAGACAGACAGCGGAGTACCTTCTCTCACAGGCTGCTCCAGCTCCGCTGTCGAAGGGACAGATACAGGAAATCTTTCCTGCCACATGCCATCACACTGTACAATAACAGCTAAAACTCTGGTCATAACATACAGTCACTATGCACTTTATATGTTTTTACACAACTCTGTTCACTGCACCTTATATTTTATTTTGCACTACAATAATAATGCTTATTTATACATTTTTATATTGCATTCTATATTGCCATTTTGATATGTCTAGGTTGTTCTCTTTTTTTAAATTTTTTATTCATTGTGTTGTTGTTATTGTCTCTGTGCGTAATGCTGCTGCTGCACTGCAATTTCCCAGCTTGGGATTAATAAAGTACATCTATCTATCTATCTATCTAAAAATATAAATATATCGCTGAAGCCGAGTTTCTAGTCCTCCACATCTTCTCATCAGGTTAGATGCCAACCCAAACCACTAATCATGACTGGGACTTCCTGCTGTGTCAGGTGCTGTCAGCAAACCTGCCTGCATGTCGTCACTCCAAATTCTGATGCTTGTTTTTCAAGTGAAGCAATTAAACTCTCTCTCTCTCTCTCTCTCTCTCTCACACACACACACAACAGTTTATGGACGAGGTGAAATTTAGTTTGCGCTGTGATATCCATCTGAGCTCGGCAGCGCTCCTCAGCTTCACCAGTAGATTTACGTTAGAAGTCGTTGGAACAATTTCAGGTAGAAGCACAACAGGTGGACGGGCTCGGCTGCCCTCTCTGTATTTCACCCATAATGGAAACGAAACAACGGCATGCTGCGCTCTCGTCAACCTGTGGCCCTCTTGTGACGATGAGTTTGTTCAGGCTCTGATTAACACTTGAACTGGGAGCAAAGCCAGCGGTGTGTGGATGATTAATATGTGGCAGAACAGATTAGCAGTACCTGTTAGTGTGTGTGTGTGTGTGTGTGTGTGTGTTAGGGCTGCACGATACATTGTATATTTACCTTCATCACGATATGAACATGCGCGATGAACACATCGCAAAAGACTGCTTGGACTGCGATAAATAGTATATTTACATGCGCCATGCATTCACACTCTGCATGCGAATATATTTGGCCAATCAGATGGAGCCTCTAGATGCCCGTTAGCCACAGTCAGATTATTGGAATCTATTTGGTTGCTCGTGATGGCTGAAGGGAGCGAGATGAGCGCTGAGGAAAATGTGATCAACGAAGACGAACTCGTGGCTAAAAAGAACAGCACGTCTGTTATTTGGGAATATTTTGGATACAGGAGAGGCGACGTGTTACAAACACAGGTACTGTGCAAGTCATGCCGAACACTTGTGGCAACTACTAGAGGAAACACAACTAATCTTCATTGCCACCTGCAACACAACCACAAAGAATTATACCAAGAATTTAAAAAAAATAGCCAAAGCACACAACCTAAGTCAAGTAACGTTAGCTGCAAATCAGTCCAACAACAGCCGTCCATTTACCAGAATTTTGCGAGTGTAACTCCTTATGAGAAAACATCCAAACGCCACAAAGAAATTACAGACGCCATCACACGTTATTTGGCTAAGGACATGATGCCTATGAATACAGTGAGCAGAGGGGGCTTTGTGAGTTTGATAAACAAATTGGACCGAAGATACCAGATTCCATCACGGACTTATTTTTCCCAAGTCGCCATTCCACAAATGTACGACACATGTAGGAAGACGGTGAAATCAGAACTGGGTCAAGTTGAGTACTACGCATATACTACAGATCTTTGGTCTAGTCGAACGACAGAGCCCTACCTGAGCCTCACTGTGCATTTCCTCAATGAAGACTTCGAACTGAAAACCCGTTGTCTACAGACAGTGTATTTCCCGGAATCGCACACGGGTGAAAATATAGCGCTTGGATTACGTTTAATTTATTTTAAATTAATTTAATTATTTAACTTGTTTTCAGATTTTTATTTATTTATTTCATTTATTTGGGTGGTAAGGGATGTTTTTGTTGAGTTAGAGTAAAATAAAATATTTTAAGGGGAGCAGTCGAAATTAAAATTTAATTATTTGTATTTATTTAAATAAGCCTAGATGGTTCTGTTAAAGTGAATGTTCTGTTAAAGTTCTGTTAAACGCAACTGTGTTGGTGGTATTTGTTTTCTATACAGCAGCTGTTTATGTGCAATTTGTTCATTAAAAGCATGTTGGAAATAATGCATTTAATTTATTTTATTCAGTTGGCATAGGCTATTCATTGTTTGGGGTCTATGTTCGCAGCTAACCTAAAGCAGAAAGACATTAATACTGTATACTTCAATATTTGTTAATTTATCGCAAGTCATATCGTCATCGCATATCGCATATTTTCCTCATATCGTGCAGCCCTAGTGTGTGTGTGTGTGTGTGTGTGTGTGTGTGTGTGTGTGTGTTAGAGATGCGAGCGACGTAAGAAGCAGCCTCTGTCTCTTCTCTGTCTGAATGCTGACTTCCTGTTTGCTCAACAGCGTCAGAAGAAAATCACCAAAATGTTGCTGAGCACGGAAGTTTTCAGCTGAGTCAGCACGCCTCCGTTTACTCACTCCATGTTTTACCAGGAAGATATTCTAGTATTATAATACAGCAGAATTACTTTAAAGTAAATCACAAACCGCAGCTTCAGTCCTGAATGAAGGAAACGTCCTCTCACTATCAAGGCCACAGGACCAGTATTGACCGGTCCAATTATTACTTTTGTCTGTAAATATTACAAACTCTACTTGTGTGTATTATATATGAACTCTCTATTAATATCCATGATGAAGCACATGAAGGCATTCAGAGAAAATCTACCTTTCTTTCTTTCTTTCACAACAGTGGAATTTGAAAAGGTAAAGTTTGTTTTGTGGTTTCTTTTTCCCTCCACTTCTTTTGAGACTGTAAGAATGAGAGGAGAGGAGGGAGGAGGAGGAGAGAGGAGGAGAGGAGAGAAGAGGAGAGGAGAGGAGGAGAGGAGAGGAGGGAGGAGGAGGAGAGGAGAGAAGAGGAGGGAGGAGGAGGAGAGGAGGGGAGGAGGAGGAGAGAGGAGGAGAGGAGAGAAGAGGAGGGAGGAGGAGGAGAGGAGGAGAGGAGAGAAGAGGAGAGGAGAGGAGGAGAGGAGAGGAGAGGAGGCTGTGAGGAGAAACACACACACTGAACACACAGAGGATTAGCGTTGCTCTATCAGGTTGGTATTGGCATTTGGTTTATCCAGCAGTCAATAGTCTGACAAACGACTCACATCTGTTAGGCCAGTCACACCACTTAGCCTGTGGCCTGTGTGTGTGTGTGTGTGTGTGTGTGTGTGTGTGTGTGTGTGTGTGTGTGTGTGTGTGTTTGTTGAGAGAGAGAGAGGGAAATAGTAGAGAAATATTGTGTGCAAGCATGTGTTTGTGTGCTTGTGTACAGTACATGCATATGTGTGTATGTGTGTATGTGTGTGTGTGTGTATGTGTGTGTGTGTGTGTGTGTGGCACTCAGATGAGCTACTTTCCCTGAAAGGATAATTCAATTTAGCGACTTCAAAAGCTTTGTTTCAATATTTAATTGACTTCAGACCCGAAGAGAAGAAGACGTTTGACACGTTTTAATGGAGGTAAATTATTGAAGGACATTCAGAAACTAAGTAGTACAGAACTTGAGCCATACAGTACCACGAGTGTGTACTGTACCGTGTGGATAACCTACACGTATAAGCCACAGCTGAAAGCAACAAGTCCAGGCCCGTTGTCTGGGAGGTTTCAAGAGGCATTCTGGGAAATGTAGGCAACCACTAACTGACTTGGCAGTAGACGAGGCAGGTTGTGGGCAAGTGGGTACAACACAAAATACAACCCTTCATCACAAAGTACATACTTATACTTCATCTGCCGAGCCGAGGATCATACTTACAGCTATTTCCATTTGACATTAAACCATAATATTATACGACAGTTGGCAGGAAGAGAAACAAACACGTGACTCGTCCTAATGGATTTTCTCCTTCAGCATTTTAGGGCTAAAGCATATTACCTTCCATTTAGAGGAAGTTGTGTTCATGCATAATGCACAATATCATGCAGCCATAAGCACATGAAAGGGAATAAAAGTGAATCCCTGGAGTGGGAGTGTGTGTGTGTGTGTGTGTGTGTGTGTGTGTGTGTGTGTGTGTGTGTGTGTGTGTGAGAGAGAGAGAGACTGTAATAAAGAGTACTGGCCGATACGCTGGCTGTTTGTGCATGCAATGCATCTGAGCATGCGTGTACATGTTAGTGTGAGCATGGATGTGCATCTATGCATTTGTGTGTGTGTGTGTGTGTGTGTGTGTGTGTGTGTGTGTGTGTAAAAGGAACATTAAGCCCCGTGAAATGATCTCATCCTAATTAAGACATGAAGCTTGTTACTTTAACATCCTCCTCAATGCCCACAGGCACCAGGCAGGTCTCCAGTGCACTTGGTGCTCCAGCAGATGGAGTGTGTGTAAGTGTTTGTGTGTGTGTGTGTGTGTGTGAGAGTGTGTGTGTGTGTGAGTGAGAGAGAGAGAGAGAGAGAGAGAGAGAGAGAGAGAGAGAGAGAGAGAGAGAGAGAGAGAGAGAGAGAGAGAGAGAGAGAGAGAGAGAGAGAGAGAGAGAGAGAGAGAGAGAGAGAGGTTTTCCCTATGCCCTCCAGTTGCTGCTGCTCCAAAGCTACAGAGTATGAGGCTTTGTAAGAGTGATGAGGTGAAAGGAAATCGGAGGAAAAAGAATGAGGGTTGTGGATGGTGATGAGAGAGGGGGGGGGAGAGAGAGAGAGAGAGAGAGAGAGAGAGAGAGCGGGGGAAGACCTCGGCAGCAGCAGAACTAGGCCACCTCCATGAAGCGCCAGCAGCCTGGGCCAGATGGGCGTCGGTGTGTCATGGTGTTAATAGGCTAAACAGGAATGCCGCTCACTCGCTCTTTTACCCCCCAACTGCCCCAACTGCCCCACTGCCCCGCTGCCCCGACCAGCAGCAAGAGGCTGTGCTGTGGCTGGAGACGGTCGGCTTAAATGTTTAGCTTTGTGTAGAAGACACATAATGTGATATAATGACGATGCACTTTGACCTGCGGGACTACTTTCTCTCTGTTCACATAAGAAGTGACCCTGGTAGGTAGGCCATGGGATCACTGCTCAACGGATGAACACGTTCACCTGAAATAGCTCCAGAAATAATAACGGCTATTTCATTTTTTACATGAATGAATGAACAGACCATATAATAAAAGCAACAAAACAAAAGGGAACATTTTGGTGTCAATGTTTTCATCACTTAACGGGTAAAGTGACCGATTGGCCAATCTCCCAAGAAACATGGAGTACTCCTTTAAACCAAGGTTCAAGAAAACGAAGAGTTGGACAAAATATTGAAGAGAGGGAACTTCCTGTCAACTGAAACTTCTGGATATTATCCTCATGTCTTGGGACAGTCTCAGCTGTAATAAAAGTCGGCCATTAAATTCCTGTCCAATAGTGGCGCAACATTTCAAATTGAAAATGTCAACGTATCACTTTAATTATCTCCCAGAAGGTAAAGGGTTTGGTCCGGGGGAGGCTGGCTAGCGCTGCCTGCCACACTCCTACTCACATCTGTCCTCCCTGCCACACTCATAATGAAAGTTTAACGGAGGTAATGTGTGGGGAACTTACTTCGTCAAGCCTGTATAATCCACAGGGTCTGTTTCAGGACAGGGTGGAGTGTGTCAGTGCTTTTCAAACTTTTTCAGCCTAAAACAGATTAGAGAAATAGAGACAGTCCTCAGACCCAGGATTACGGTGTGAGAGGAACTATCAGAAACAGGCCCATGACCGATTTAGGGACCCAACCCATAGTTTTATCAACAAGGGCCTTGAGTTACATGTCAATTAGTGGTGAAGAGACGCTGATTATTTAGCCTGATAATACAGGTGTACTGGAGCTAGGTGTGGGCGATATATGACTAAAAATAAATTTCGTGATTATTTCAAACTTTTACCTTGATTACGATTAATGAACGTTTATATGATTTGTTTTGTTTTATTTTGAAATTTGTTTTATTTTGAAATTGACCGGATGCTCTATGCCGTTCCTGTGTCTGACTTCCTGCCCAGCTTGACACATTCGCTCGCGGCTCGCAAAAGCGACCGGTCCAAACCTGTCTGAACACGGAGGGACGTGACTGAATACCACGTAGTATTTTTTAAGGGGACAGTTCATGAACGCAGTATTGGGGAAAGTATTTGGCCCGTTCATTCACGGGAAAGTGATGCTACGTCTGATGCGCGTGCACGCACACACACACACACACACACACACACACACACACACATACACACACACACACACACACACACACACACACACACACTGGTTGCTTTGCTAACTGGTGCTTCTAGACGTTCCTCGTTCTTGTCGCCTAAATAACAATCGAAATGAACAATTTTGAAAATTTGCCACGATTACATCATTAAATCGCGATTACGATTATAAACACGATTACCGCCCACTCCTAACTGGAGCTTTAATACTTCTTATCATTTAGAAAGAGAAACAAAGGCAGGACAGAAAGGGTCTAGACCTCTACCAGTCACCTTAACATGATAACACATGAGCTGTCCCAAACTAGACACACCAGCGTGCTGAAACAGTGACGGGGGTGTGAACATGAAAACAGAGGCAGAAACATCTTCTCTATGTTGTGCCCTGTCTCGCCATCGGTCTGGGAACTTACTTCCATGTTGCTGACAACTCAGAGTCAATAACCAGGAAGGGTTTCCTCTCCGTGATCAGAGCTGTTCAGAGCAGAGTTGTTTGGGAGATCCCTCAGTGCTCAGGCAGATTAAGGCAGATTAGAGGCAGGACTTCTGCAGCTCTACAAAGATGAGCAAAGGCCCAGGACTCACTTGTGTGTTGAATCATCATCGTGTTGTTTTTTATTTTTTATTTTACTCTTTAAGGGTTTCTTTATCGAACTTTCACAGCTTTCTCTTTGTTCTTCTTCTTCCTGTCTAAATTAGGTAGAGTGACTAAACTGTTGTGCCTCAGGAGGAAGCTAACCTCCCCAGGCACCGACGCCCTACTCACTATATATGATGCATGAGAGGAGAGATGGCTGTGAAGCTGCAGGGTCAGGGTACAGGTCAGATCAAGACACTCTTACTGTATATGCACCAAGCTCAACCACTTGGCTTTGTGTCACTTTGCCCACCTGTGGGTGTTTCACTGGATCTGTTCTGGGGTCAGACATCGTTTGTTTTATTATTTCTTTCTTTATGTGGACCTATTTTATATTGTCTGGAAACATGCCTCTAGCAGGCTAGCTAGCTAAATGGCTACAGCTATTTGGATGTGATGGGATAGGAAGGCTAGCTAGCTACATGTTGTAAACAAAAATAACACTGAATGGGATTTCTAGCAGACCATTCAATGTTTCTAGCAGATGTTTCCCTGAATGTGGCTCATTTGCTCACAGTGACATCTCATGGTGAGGTGAACTGTTCTCCTTGTGAAATCATGTCTGGCGTGCAGCTGATGTTAGTCAGTTCTGGGAGCTTTCTTGTTTGTTGAAATATTTTATAACCTTTATTCACCCAGGGAGGATTTTCTAAGCATGCATGTTCATGTTCATGTTCATGCTCCACATTTACTGTAGTTGCACACACTCACACCTGGGAGCTGAACAGGAAGTAGAATGAGTCTTCAACTCATGAGCCACTACAGCATTACTCAACTCCCCTCTCCAGATTTGGGGATTCGAACCTGTGACCTTCCGCTCACACATCCGCTTCTCTAACCTTCTGGCTACTGCAGCATTATGATGTGTAATATGGCAGTGAAGGCCAAAGGGGAGGTTCTCTGAGGTCAGGGCCATTACAGCTACAGGCAGACACATTTAGCCCCACAACACCGGCCACATTTCACAATAATAAAACGCTTATTTATACATGCAGCAATATGTGACAGCTATTAGGCTAGAGGTTGTATGAAGCCAGGACACAGCCACATCAGCAGTGGCCCATTATTGTGCTAATAATAGCCACTTCATTCAGCCTGTCCAGCAGAGACGTCCATTAGGCTGCAGGATGTTTCAGGACAGGGCTGGATTAGTGCTGTCAACATGCCAAAGTTTTGATTCAGTACTGATACCAGCCCGACTGTCATGGTTTCAAATAACATGAACTTCCACTTAAAAGTATTTAAAATAAAATCATTGTAAACTTTATCTTATTTTTCTTCCCTGAACTACCACTGAAGAACCGGGACGGAAACGTCACAAAGTCATCTGGCGTGTGAATGTCTGGTAAAGTGCACAACAAACATAATCAGGGTGTAAATAAATCCAATCAAAGTGTATTTATACAGCGCGTTGCGTACATGAAGATGCAATGTGCTTCACGTCAAATAGAAAGTGCACAAAGTGGAGAAAGGTAAAACATTAAAACGAACGATGAAAGATTAAGAGACACAAGAGACACAAAGTGATTCACATCTAAAAATAAAATAAATCAAATCACATTTATTTACTGTAACCACGGTTACAGTCGCAAAGTGTGAGAACAAAAAAATGATGGCACATGACACGCCCCAACCTTGGACCCTCAGAGGACAATGAAAAACTGGCACGGCATGGCTAGACGGGGCGACCAGGTACCTGAGGGGTTCAGCCGGCCGAGCTGCTGCCAGTCCGTCTGGGTTTAAAATGGCCAAACACAGACTCACGTTACAAGCCGGAGATGTGAGCTTCACCTGGGACAGGTTTGAGCTCAATCTGACTGGAAGTGGAGCGTCTGGCTGACTGACGGGCTGCAGGGGAGAAGCCCATTAGGCCCGAGGTGTTTCCAGGACGGGGCTTTTAAGGCAGACGCCCTCCGTCCTTTCCATCCATTAATAGAAACAATAAAGCCTTCTCAGACTAACAGTACAGGAAGGGGCTCTGCTGTCTGGCTGGGAGTTACACAACCCTGGACAGATAATCCCACAACAAGCAGCTCTCCATTCTATTCTATTCTATTTCACATTATTATCATAGTTTGGTTAAGATCTGTTCTATTGTATTGAGACCACATGCACAGTGACACATTCCTCAAAAGCACTGTGGGTTGTTTGTGTGTGTGTGTGTGTGGTGTGTGGTGTGTGGTGTGTGTGTGTGTGTGTGTGTGTGTGTGTGTGTGTTCAGGGTTCCTAGACTTTTTTCACCTCAGCGCCCAAGGAGGAAATTTCACCTTCTACCTTTTGACCCTCATGATAATATCTGGATACTATGATAATATAGTGTACCTCTAATCATGTGGAGACCCCCTTGGGGGCCCCAATCCAGAGTTTGGGAAACCCGCTCGGCCCAATCAGGACCACATGCCGGGGATGAATGTGTGTGAGAGGCAGAAGAAACCTTCCCTGGGAGAAGAAGCGTTAAATAAGAGAAGAGCGCTGCTTGTCAAACATGTGCGTTGTGGTTCAGGAGCCTGGCTGGGTTGGAGGTGTGGTTTGGATCTGAATCATTTATTGATGTTGTTGGATACAGGAAGTGTGCCACTGAACGCCTTTTCATCCACGCGTCATCTAATTAGCAGCCGGAGACAGATGTTGATATCTGCCCAGCCACTTTCACTAATTCACAACAGACCGCAGCTTTGCAATATATAGCTTGAGGCGCTAACACTTCACACACACACACACACACACACACACACACACACACACACACACACACACACACACACACACACACACACACACACACACACACAGCTGCAGGCACTAAAACCACCCATGTACAGTGGAGAAAACATCGGTCTGTAATGTGTTGGTGCAGAAAATCAACTCAAGAAGAGACGGCTCACTTCCTGTCCTCAATTTTTGACCTCACGTTTGAGCAGCGTCTGGCAGGACTCTCACATCTCTCCTGGAACTGATCCTGGATCTGATCACAGAAACTCAACAATGTTTATGAATGTTTCCATTCAAGCAAAACATGAATGGGTTGTAAAATGACTCAAATATTGAATGTGGTAATCCTGTCTTCACTGTGGTGTTCTTCACTGTGGTGTTCCTCACTGTGGTGTTCTTCACTGTGGTGTTCTTCACTGTGGTGTTCTTCACTGTGGTGTTCCTCACTGTGGTGTTCTTCACTGTGGTGTTCCTCACTGTGGTGTTCTTCACTGTGGTGTTCCTCACTGTGGTGTTCTTCACTGTGGTGTTCCTCACTGTGGTGTTCTTCACTGTGGTGTTCTTCACTGTGGTGTTCCTCACTGTGGTGTTCTTCACTGTGGTGTTCCTCACTGCTCTTCCCACAGATCACCTGTCAATCAAACAGTGTGTCCAGTACTGTGACGTCTTCCTCCTTGGGTTTCCTGTTGATGGAGTTTGAGTTCCTGTAGGTGGCGCTCTTTTCTTTGTCTGTTCAGCCACGGTGGCTATCGCTGCTCATGCTAACTACCCAGTTCTTCTTCTGTTGAAACGTAAAACGCATCACTTCCTGTCTCCAGAGCCCGACAATGGCTAGAGGTTGACCACTGTATCTGTATCTAATTCCAATAGATAGAGTACAACGGAAAAAATCCACAATCAATAACAAATAAAATTCATCCTGTACTGTTTTCTTTTAGGTTTCTCATCAATCCACCCACACTTAGACTTTATTAAGTATTTATCCATCTCACAAGCACCTTTAATTTCAGCCTATAAACTGCAGCCTCTAGATACGAGTGGGTCATTAGGTTCATAATCTGTAATCCAGCTTCTTACAGCATTCATAAACATTAATGATCATTATGACTACCAACTTTAGCAAAATAGATCTAATTAGTGCCAACCACACACACACACATATACCCATATACATACACACACGCAGTACCCACACCTCCCTCCATTCCCAGGCTGGCACTGTGCCCGCTGCAGTGCCACAATAAATGCAGCTGATGTAGCAGTGGGACACACACACACACACACACACACACACACACACACACACACACACACACACACACACACACACACACACACACACACACACACACACACACACACACACACACACACACACACACACACACACACACACACACAGCAGTAAACGGAGTGGACGTGGTGAGTGTAGGGCTGTAGCGCTGCTGCATCCATCATGCCCACTGAACTGAACGCTGCCAAGATGGAGACTGGCATGCTGTGCACGAGGAAACATAGGTGTGTGTGTGTGTGTGTGTGTGTGTGTGTGTACCTCCATCTCTATATATGTCTGTCTTTGTCTCTTTGTATGTTGTGCATGTTGGATTTTGCCTCTTTCTCTTCCTCTGTGTGAAAGAGAGATTATGTGAGTCTGAGCATTGGTTCTCTCTATATATGTTTTTGTCTCTCTCTTTGTGTGTGTGTGTGTGTGTGTGTGTGTGAGCTCCCCTCCAAGACATTAGTCACTATGAAAAGGAACAAAACGACAGCACAAAAACAACTTTCATAGCCTGGAGGTTATAGTATGTCCAGCCAGCCTATCGCTGACAGACTGATTTTCTGATGGCTCTGTCCGTCTCTGGGAAATAAACAAATGACTTCTGATGGTACAGCGTGGAAGTATAGCAAGGAAGATGAAGGGCCTGAGTAATGAGTTGGTTGCTCTTGGTAGATAGACAAGAAAATGCTTCTTTTTGGTTCTCGTCTTTATAGTTCAAACCAGTGTAGTACTAGTGTTACACCATTCTACTACATTTCCCACAAGCCCCGTCTCCAGAAACTCTTTATCTTTAGCTCCGTTAGCGCTGGAAGAACAGCGCCCTCTTCCTGTTTGGTGCCGTAAAGCAATCCAGCTATATAGTATATAGAAACCACCCTAACTAACCCTGGTAGAACTCTCTGTCTTCTGGATGCAGTCGGGAATGTTATGGGAAAAAGATAGAAGAGAGAAGAGAAGAGAAGGAGGGATAGATGGATGGAGAGATGATGGAAGAATAATGGAGGAATATTAGTTGAAAGAGCGCAAAGACGACGATGTTGTCTTGATCATATAGAATAGCTTTGACATCAGAGAAAGAAAGAGAGAGAGAGGAAAGAGATAGAAAGATAGGAGAGGAAGAAAGTGGAGAAAATTACGAATGTAGTGAGGAAGGAAATGAAAGGAAAAGGGAAACCAAGTGGAAAAAATAGAGAAAGAGAGGGAGATAAACATGTTTCTGGGCCTGAGAAATGACGCCATGACTCAGTATCAGGACAGCATGAAACCAGATATGAGAGGAACGCTGGAGGAGAAGGAGGGATGGACGGATGGATGGATAAAGGGTGGATAGAGAAAAATGGACAATGAACTAATGAGTCTTGGTAGTGTACAGTGGGGCACACTGAGCAATAAGCCAATGACTCCTGATATACTGTGACAATATCGCCGGGGAATTAGATGCCACTGGGATGAGAGCCTGAGGGATGGAGGGGTATGGAGGGAGGGAATATATCAGGTACAAGGGGAGTGAATTAGAGGAAGGACGGAGGGAAAATGGAGGGATATAGAATGAAAGATACCCTAGCTTTCTGTTTCAGGGAGAATGACTCAACAAATCTGAAACAGAAATAGCCGAGACAAGGGAGGAGGGATGGAGAAATATAGGCAGAACAACGGACTGGCTGGACATGCATCTCGGCTTCAGATGTGATGACTGGACAGAAGTTTCATAAATATAGCAGCGACATCGAGAGCTGGAGGAGAGAGGGGCACCGCAGCCTTCCAACAAGATTGGGATTTTGAAGGCTGATACCGGAATTATTGTACTGCAGCTGCTGATAGACAACGTTTTATGATGATATCCAATATCTCTAAGTTTTCCCATTTTCATGCCAAAAAATGACAAGTATTCAGAATTCTATATTTGTCAGGGTGGAAACAACATTTCAATCAGGAGAGGCTCGGATTACGATTCTGAGAGAATTTATTGGAGATAAAAACATGAGATATAATGAAGACAGAGATTTTTAGGGTGAAGACCCCCATGGACAGGCTGGAGACAATAGAGGAAATGATGAATGAGAGTGAATAGGTTGGAGAGTGAGCTAACTAGCTGGCTGATGACAGGACAGTTGACCATCTAACTAGCTGGCTGATGACGGGACAGTTGACCATCTAACTAGCTGGCTGATGACGGGACAGTTGACCATCTAACTAGCTGGCTGATGACGGGTCAGTGTCACCAACTGATTGATGAAGGGCCAATTGACTGTCTAGCTAGCTGGCTGATGAAGGGCCATGTTCATGGTATAGAGGGTCGTTTGATCGCCTGGTCGGCCTGTTTTCCAACCATACTGAAGCTGCTTCTCAAGTCGTGGATTCAGATTCAGGTTTCAACTTACTGCTTCTCTTCCGAGTCATATCCTACAGATATTGTTAGAATCTGACATGGTGAGTGCCACAAGGTAGGGGTAGGTAGGGGAAACTCTGGGATAGATGACTACCTTTAAATGAAGAACATTATTGATCAATTAATAAATAAAACGTCCTAAGAACACCCAAGTTCACTGCAGGTTTTACAGATTTTATGTAGCTGTGGTCAGGGAGGATGACCTGACTGGCTGATATCTGATATTTAATAAAAGCCCAATATCGGCCTGATATATATAAACAGACCCTAGACTGCAGAGATATATGGGGAGAAAGACAGAAGGACAGAGACGGAGAGGAACATGGTTCAGGGATTGATGAGTATAGGGTTGAAAGTGAGCAGAGACAGTTGTAAAAAACCAGCCAGAGATGAAGGAATAAATGGTAAAGGAAGACGGGGAAACGGTGATGATGAGCCGGTCCAGAGGGTAGTGCAGGCTCAGAAATTCATCCTCCGCCTATCTGGACAAGGTCATCCATCCTTTTATCTCTGCTTGTTTAGAGTGCTCCATCTCTCCTCACTCCTCTCCCTGTCAAAAGTCACTCAGGATGCAGTACATAGCTGCTCCTGGCCACAAAACCTCAGCTAAGAGAAGGTGGAGGAGGGAGAAGTACAACTGCAGTGAAAGAGGGGAAAGGATGAAGGGATGGATGGTGAAGACTGGAAGCAAAGAAGACGTGTTTATTTTGGTTGAGGTAATTGAGCTAATTGAACATCCTGCAGGACAATATAGAAGAATCTATATGTCAGAGAAGGAAAGGAGCGGATGATGAAAAGTGAACATCGGGTTGCAAGATAGCGGAGATGGTAGGATGGAAGCTGAGAGAGAGAGACTAACAGACAGAGGAGAGGAGAGAGATGGTTCTCGGCTAAATTCATGGTCGCCGATGTGGAATGAAAATTGGACCGCACATCATAGAGAAGAGAAGGATGAAAGCGTATGAGATGAAGAGGCGTTCCAGCGCTTCCCCTGGCTGCCGCCCAGGAGCTGCCGACATCAAATAGTCCAAATGTAGTCAATAAAGAAAATATTATTTAGCGTGTAGCCTAATATCTCTTGATACCCCTGTTTAGAACAACACCACAATTACAGAACTCAATAATGAATGCAACAGCACCGACATGGTCCACTGCTGATATGATGGAGGTTCCACAGCGACAGAAAACAGGCTGTAAAAACTGCAATGAAATTTAATTTTTATTTGCACATTTTATTTATCCATATAATTGATCAATTACGTTTTGGTACATTAATTCTTCAGCTAAAGGCAGTAATGTCTCCCAGTGTTTGGCATTGAAGAGCTGGGGTGGGTCGCTTAAGGAGCTGCTGACACACTCAAAGAATACCTTTTTAACCAGAAACACAAGTCTGGCTCTGAAACCTGAAAGATGAGGTGAGTTGTTGCATGAAGAGGTTCAACAGGTTTCTGGTTAACCAAAGGTCTGTCTCTGTAGATCCTTTCATAATGTTGTCAGACACCAATAACAATCTGATCCTGTCAGTGGAAAAACAACTTTTAGTGGACGTACTTTGATCGGCCCACTTGCCCCAACAGATTACGATGCAGCCATAGCAGCCAGTATCACGACTGCCGACTGAGGTGATCTACTGGAGCAATTCCAAAATTTGTTGTACCTATTTTGCGATATAAATGACAAATATGTACAAATAGAGCCCAGGTTTAAAAATACCGGAATTCCCCTTTAATGCCAGGTATAAACAGGGCCTTAGAGATGGGGGATTTTCCCACGCTGTCATTTCCTGATCTCCGATTTACATTTAACCAATCAGATCTCTCCACATGTTCTGGGAACCAAACGTCATGTAAACACTCATTCAATAAAAACATTAGTTTCTCCTGTTTGAATTTGTTCAGTATGTTCAGCTTCGATGTTCTTAATGTCCTGTGATGGTCTACATGCTGTTTCAAAGGCTTTTCCAAACTCACAAGAATAAAATGAGGGAAATAGTGAATACTTGTCGATCTCTGGCATGAAATGGTCAAGATATTGAATATCAGCACAAAATATCAGCGACTCGAGTCTAAATATATTGATATCAACCTTCAAAAACCAATACGAACCCTACTAACACCTACTAGAATGACAACAAAAGCAAAAACTCACAGCACCATAAACAAGCACTGACTAGTTCCTCTGCTGCACTAAATGTATTTCACATAAAAGCCGTAATAATAATCACAGAAAATAGGAGAACACACAAGTACACAGCATGATCATGTACTTACGATACTTTTCCATAAGTAAACAACCACAATAGCAATACCAACTGTTACTGCCCCCCCACACCACAGGGCAAAGTGGCCCAAACACTAATCCTCTCAACAGTAACGGACAGCCAGCCAAAACAGCTTGCCACCAAAATGCCAAGCCTGGCCCAGGGTGAGACCCGCTCTGCTGCCGACTTAGACCCTGTTAGCTGAGCTGAGCGGCCCACGTAGAAACCTCGTACGACATTTTACCTGATAATGACTCTTCACTGTAACCGATGTGAGATGCTATTTGAAAACAGTTCGTTCATGCACGTCGACATGACTGACCAGATGCTCAATACCGAAGGCAAGACAGAAATAGGGAACACTGAGGGCATGCCTACTGACGACCAGCTGAGGTCACAATATTGCAGGATAAACCCCCCAAGGGTGCATCAGTCCAGTGACGTAATCTCTCATGTGCAGTGATTGTTTGATGACCTTGGAGAAAATGCATTGCAAAAAAATACAGGAGAATCAACCAGGTTTTCTTTTTAGGTTTTGTTGCATTTCAGATGAAAGATTTCTTCAGGACAAGTGATAATCAACTGTATTCAATCTGAGACAGGGCAGAGAAAAAATCAAATGAGATTCAATTTGTCTCAGAAAATGACTGCTAGCATCAAAGTCCAACTTCATACTACTGAAGTTATTGGCCGACTTTAGACCAGTGAGTCTTCACATCACACTTGATGATGAATCCAGGGTTTGTGAAATACTGTGTCATGAATTTCAAGCAGGACTTATTCTGAATAGTTGCCTCTTTGGTGATTCAAAGATTGTGCAGGACAACGGTGATATCTATCAGCAACCTGGCAGAGACAGACGGGGCAGAGCGGTTGGGTTCACTGCTGTGGCCAGTGTCATGCAAACTGTGCAGAGCTTGGCTTGTTTATATAACTGGTATCTATCCGGGGAAGGGTTCAGCTGAGCATGCTCCTTTTCAGCACTTTCACACATTTCACACACACATTCCCAGTCCTGTGTACACTCAAATGCCTTGCTCAAGGGTAGCTTAAAGGTACACTTTGTCAGCCAGGTTAGCCCCCCAAAAAAGCTCCACCCATAAATTGAATTTTTAGTTGGTTAAAGGATATAACAGGTTTATAACCCTTAGTAAATCCCCGGTGAATTAGGGTTGGTTGAGATCGAGGAAGGGGTTAAGGAGTTGGCGTCAGTGGAAGGGTTATGGAGTAGGAATATGGTCAGGGGGCTGGGTTGAAGGAAAGCATCGAGAGGTTAGGGTTAGAGGGGGAAGTCGAGGAGGTGTTGTTGAAGTATAGAACGGGGGTGGGGGGGGGGGTTCTAGACAGCATCAAAGAGTTAGGGTGTTAATTGAGCGATTGTCGCCATGAAATCGGAGCTGAGAATCGGGTCAGCCGGTTTAAGAATAGCACCGCGGGCCGAGGGCGAACCGGTTGGGATGGTGACCGGAGAACTAGTGCTTTATAGAGCTGAGAGACGAGAGGAGAGGGAGGAGGTGTGGCTCAGAGGGGAGAAAAAAGAGGGAGGGAGGGAGGGAGAGGAAGAGGAGCAGATTTGGGGTCAGTTCAAACAAATGAAAGATGTAAATTGAAACAGTGGTTCAGGTGGTGATGATGGGACAGAGCCTTCAGTCCCAGACGTGAACCTCCTCAGCTGGTGTGGTGGGAGGGATGTGAGGGCTGATGTGATCCCAGAGCTTCTCCACCATCAAAATGTGGAATTGGTAATAAAATATGGTCAAAATTAGGGAGGGGAAAAATAACAATTTAGAAAATTGTTCAGACACTGGCAATCTCCCTCCATTCATTTCTTCACCCTTCACCCGGCCTGTTTCCAGATGTAATTAATTTTCTCCACAGCATCCCCCCCCACATCAGTATCCTCTACTACTGGAAACGTGTGTGTGTGTGTGCGTGTGTGTGTGTGTGTGTGTAGAAAGTGTGTCAGTGGACATAAGGTCGTTTAACCTAAACCCTCAGCACTGTGCTTAATCCCCCGCCTGCACATTACGACCACACTTTATAGGCTAAGTGTGTTAGCTGGCGAGCCTCCACAGCCTGGCTGCTCTATGGGATGCAGGCTATATTGCAGCTAGCCTCCCTCCTTCACAACATGGCCACACAGTTAGATCAGGTGCTTTAGCTTACTCTCCTCACTGCTCTTGGTTTTTAAATCCTGGATCAGTAGTTGAGTATAATCCAGGAATGTAAATCAATCTGGAACCAGAGGAACAACGAGGTTGATGTAAATAGTGACATTCTCATGTAAAGAGGTTTAGTGATGCAGTGACTGTACTCGTTTCCACGGTGCCTCAGTACAGCCGCCCCTAGGCCGGGTTCACACTTCATGGACTGAATGTGTCATCCTCCAGTGGTTCATTTCACCTGAGAGGACATGTTACCGCGGCGTCCTTCTGTTGCATTGCCATGAAGGTGTTGCATGTGTTGGATTTGTGCAATTTCTAGTTCTGTGTTGCTGATGCACTGAGGCAGCGAGTCCTGGTGGCTCAGCTGGACGAGGTCGATTGAACCTGGCCTGGGTTCCCACTGCCTCTTCTTTCCTGTCTCTACTGTCAGATGAAAGCAAACAATAATCTCTAATGCTCTTATGCATGTGTGACTTAAAATGAATACTGTTTTGCCCTGATTTTGCATCAGTGAATCAAGTGTATGTTGTAATATTAGAATGGATGACGAAGTTAACTTCAGGGACTTTAGGCTTTATGAATGAAAATGTGTGTGTGTGTGTGTGTGTGTGTGTGTGTGTGTGTGTATCATTATATGTGTATTTATGCATGTGCAGCCCCATATCACTGCGTGTGTGCATGCGTGTCCATTTTACGTATATATGCATGTGTGTGTGCATGTGTGTGTGCATGTGCGTGTGTGTGTGTGAGCCTCATCCAGAGCAGGGGATTTGATGAGTGAAATTGAAATATGAAATGGCTTCATAATCTCCCTGCTAGACAAAGACACAAGGGTCACGGGGTCAAACCCAATTCATACGCTCTCCGTCGGCAAGAACGACTCTAATGAAATTTGGCCGGCGGAAAGAAAACCCAGACCACCGTCCTCACACCAACAGCACTCTGGGAAATAAAAGTCGGTGAATTTAATTTTTTAATTCCCTCAGATTGGAAACCACATTTACCCCTTGAGAGGTGGGCGGGGGGGGGGAGGGGGGGGTTGGTGGAAGGGAGGCATGAAGGGAGGGATGAGGGAGAAATTGAGGGCCGGATGGGAGGGTGGACGGATGGGGTAAAGAAGGAGGAAGAGAAGAAGAAAACGTAAAGCAAGATTGACTGAAAGAGAGAGAGAGAGAGAGAACAGGGTTGAAAAAGCTACAAACACACACACACACACACACACACAGAAACACACACACAACCATCCCTGAGTACACCAGGAGGTGCAGAACCAGAGCCTGCAGGATCATGAAGGATCCTCACCACCCCAACAACGGACTGTTTCAGCTGCTGCGGTCAGGCAAGCGCCTCCGTAGTCACGCTGCTAAAACAGAGAGACTGAGACGGAGTTTCTTTCCCCATCAGGACTGTGACCTCTGACCTCACCAGGACCCACCAAGTTACACACACTGCCCCTCTCATACACACACACACACACACACACACACACACACACACACACTTAGGTTAGGTCCCCCCATCTACCTCTTATTTTATATTTTACACTTCATATTTTATATTTTATTAAGTGCTCTTATTGTACATATTGTGTGTTGTTTTATATAAGAGCTCTACTGTAATTATTGTATTTTTTATATTTCTTGCACTGTAAATATTATGCTGGTTTTTTAATGTTAAATATTTTGTAATATGCCCTTTTGCACATTCCCGTGAGCATTGCCACTTTGCATTTCACTGCATGTATATGTATGTGACGAATAAAACTCTTGACTTGACTTGAGTATTATTACAGTAGAGAGGCTAAGAGAAAAGCCAAGGTTTAATCACCTGGTTCTGTCATACAGGGCAGCTGCCTGGGGAGAGATAGAGGGAGAGAGGGAGAGAGGGAGAGATAGAGGGAGAGAGAGAGAGAGGGAGAGAGAAAGAGGTGGACAGAGAGCTGGAGGGACTGAAATGATGGAACGCCGGCGAAAAAATATCTGGGAGGACAGGAGGGATGAGAGGGATGGAGAAGGAGAGAGGAGGAGAGAGAGGCAGGAGGGGTGAGAGAGGGATGGAGAAGGAGAGAGGAGGAGAGAGAGGCAGGAGGGATGAGAGAGGGATGAGAAGGAGAGAGGAGGAGAGAGAGGAGGGGTGAGAGAGGGATGAGAAGGAGAGGAGGAGAGAGAGGCAGGAGGGATGAGAGAGGGATGAGAAGGAGAGAGAGGAGGGGTGAGAGAGGGATAAGAAGGAGAGGAGGAGAGAGGCAGGAGGGATGAGAGAGGGATGAGAAGGAGAGAGGGGAGGGGTGAGAGAGGGATGAGAAGGAGAGAGGAGGAGAGAGAGGAGGGGTGAGAGAGGGATGAGAAGGAGAGAGGAGGAGAGAGAGGAGGGGTGAGAGAGGGATGAGAAGGAGAGAGGAGGAGAGAGAGGAGGGGTGAGAGGAGGGGTGAGAGGAGGAGAGAGAGGAGGGGTGAGAGAGGGATGGAGAAGGAGAGAGGAGGGGTGAGAGAGGGATGGAGAAGGAGAGAGGAGGGGTGAGAGAGGTCTGTCCTACTGACTGGTATCTACATGGACTCTGACTCTAGACGGTGATGCTCTCATGTCCAAGGAAACCTGTTCAAAAGCTTCGACGACAAATTCAAAACATCTGCTGAGATCAGACTGTCTGCAATAAAATTCAATATCCTCATCAAAGTTTCTTTCATTCATTGTGTTCATCCCCAGACTTTCATTCTTGGCAGGATGGAAAAGCCTCTGAAACAGCCATGAGACATTAAAGCTGTAATAATAATAATAATAATAATAATAATAATACATTTTCATGAAGACCTGTGCAGAATCAATCACTTAACGAATGAAAATGAAGCAATAAAATCAATAGTGGTCTGGTATGTTGGTGTAACTAGTTTAACCCGACCACTGGGTCCTAACCAGGCGCTGAGCAGCAAGAACCCAGACAGGAACTCTGACGGGTCACTGGCTTGTTCCTGTCGGGCCCTGCAGTGTTTCACTCAAATGTTCCACCTGGTGACCTTTGGGCCCGTGAGGGTGGTGTTGGACTGGTGGCCAGCCGGCTCGGCTCTTCACCTCCTCCATTCTCCCTTTCTGGTTCCCTTCACCTCCCTTCTCCCCCGGTTTCACTCTGCCTGTCTCAATGCTGTGAACAATGAGTAACAACTCCATATAGAGGCTTCCAGGTGACATTACGCACCCTCTGGCGGCCATATTGGAGGAACAGCTGAAGCCTTTCTAAATGTAACTTGGCCGTTTGCAGTTTTTGGGTTAGTCAATAAAGTTTGGGTGTAACAGCGACTTGGTTCCTCCTAGCTCTTCACTATGTTGAGAGTGAATGGCTCTGTAGCGCCGGACAGGTTGAAGTGCCCTTGACTCTCAACAGCTCCACGGCTGTTCGGTAGCTGACCGTGACCTCCGACCTACCTGGAGGCCGGGCCAGCGCGAAAAGAATTTCCTGACTGGGATCAATAAAGTCACATCACATTATCATTAAATGATGTATCCCACTCACGTCAAGCGCCTGCATGCTGTGATATTTGATAACGGCTTTGGCTCGGAGGGAAAGTGCTTCATATTAAGCAGCTGAAATTTCAAGATCCCCGAGATAAATGATGCTGCATGGAGAGCATTATTGTAATGGTGCAGATGGTAATGTACCTCACAGCTTGCAAAATGGCTTTTAAATAGATTTTTCTCACTGATTAGGCGGCACCTCTCGTTAGTCATCTTTTAGTCATCTGTGCTGTTGTTGTGGTGTTTTGTTTATGGGATGGACGGGGAGCTTGTTTGCTGACAGCGAAAATGAGACGATGAATTTGAGCAACCAAAGTGTTATACGTCAGTGTGGATGCCACTCCCACAAGGGTCTTCACAGCCCCTGAAGGACGGCCTCCCGAACCACCAGACCACTGGAGTGGCTGCAAAACACAATTCAATTAAAAAACACTTGAATAAATAAAGGACTTTATGATGTTACCAAAACACTGAGGCTGAGTATAATGTCCCATCCTAACTGTTCAGCTCCACTGTTAGCCTGCGGTGAAGTTGTGAATCATTCATCAGCTAGCTACTGTAGCCCAACAACGGCTGCAGGCTTTGTCTTTTCCATTTGGGTCAGAGTGAAGCCCTGTTACGCAACAGCAGCATCTATCTACCACTCCACTTCTCTATCCATCTATCCATCCATCCATCCATCCATCCATCTATCTATCTATCTATCTATCTATCTATCTATCTATCTATCTATCTATCTATCTATCTATCTATCTATCTATCTATCTATCTATCTATCTATCTATCTATCTATCTATCTATCTATCTATCTATCTATCCATCTATCCATCCATCCATCCATCCATCCATCCATCTATCTATCTATCTATCTATCTATCTATTTTAAGGCATGCAGTACAATAAGAGGCTGGGAGAACAGGAAGTGAGAGAGGATTCCAGCAGGATAGCATGACCTGGGAATCGGACCCACATCGTTGTATAAGTGCATTAGCAGCTGAATCCCCAGGACGCTGCAGGCAAAGCAATAAGTTCCATTGTGCGTCGTGTAAAAGCGTCTCGTCTCGACCCCAAAGTAATTTAGAGACGACCCTCTCTGTCCGCCACTTCCTTTGAAAACAGGTGATATTGAAATAAATACCTGGGGAACATGCAATTATTCTGCCATGCAGCTTTTTCTAAAAGTAATTTGGGAGATCTGTCTCAGTAGACTTTGGTAAAAACAAAAAGTAGAAAAGTAATAACTTTTTTTTTCTAAAGCAATATAAACTATTAGCCTGTAATACGTGCTGGTCCTTTAGTGCAGTGGAAATCCAGCTACTGGCCACTTTGTGAAGAGTCGTGTAATGGATAATTGAAAAGAGAAAGGAAAGTGATACAGAAGAAATAACCTAGACTCGTATTATCTGGACTACATCACGGTGGTTTAAATGCTGCTAGATGTGTTTGATCATACGCATTGAAATGGGCATGGATTTATGTTGCATTCATGTGCTGTCGCATGAAGTTCTGAAGTCCTTTTTTATCAGAAATAAAAACAGTGAGATGTTTGTTTTGAACTGATCTATGTGTGGCTGCTCATTTCTCTAAACCAATCTCCAGGGCTGTTCAGGTGATTGATCATGTTCTAAGTAAGCACTCAGACAATAAGGTATGGTTGTCAGCCATGTTGGCCAGAGCAGCTCAAACAGTTATTTCCACAACAAATCAACCTACAGAAGATCCAGATGGTCCAGCAAACAACAGGAACAGCAACTCAGCTCATTAATTACTGGTCATTAACAAATGGTACAGCAGCTGAAGGGAAGCGGGATTACTACTGCTTCCTATACAGAGCATCAAAAACAGACAGATGCCATTTTGTTGTGTTGGATGGTGCTGGCTCTGCTGAATCTCGCTCTGAGGAGTTCAGAAGCTTTGCTAATTGACTGTGCAGAAATGATGAGTGATTCCTCATGAAGTGCAGCCTCCAACTCGGGCACATATGGGCTGAGGCGGGGAAATACACCCTGATGGCTTCTACCCAATGTTCTGTACACCAGCAAGAGAACATGTCAGCCTTTAAACGCGTGCGTCTGCGAGATAGCATGCATGCATGTGTCCGCATGTGTCAGAATCCTTCATGTTCCAAAGCAGGTTAGTTCACGTTGCCTAATCCTGCCATGCATGTTAGTTAACAACAGCAGCCATCTTGTCCTGCAGTAATTGATTTGTTTGAAGTCAGACAGGAGGAGAAGGAAGAGAAGGATGAGAAGGAGGGCTGTCGGCGATGCATCTTCGGACAAAAGAAGCATTAGCCGGTATTAATCTGGATTAACGAGGAGAAATTCTGATGGACAGGACCCCCAAAACAGCCCTCCACCCCCCACAGGCTCACGGTGCCTCCTGTCCAACGTCTGAACAGATTAAATATGACAATTCACTGGTAGACTGCTTGGCAGGTGGAGACAACAGCAGAATGGTGTGTGTGTGTGTGTGTGTGTGTGTGTGTGTGTGTGTGTGTGTGTGTGTGTGTGTGTGTGTGCACACGCCCTTGAACATGGATTCTGCCTCATCCTACCATCCAAATGTTCAGTAATTCTGGCCAACAGACTCAACTTCTGTTGCAGTATTTCATTGTGTAATACTTCAAAAACCCTGCTGAACTGTCGATGCCGGACTGGAAGAATCCATCACCAAGTCACTGGTAACACCGGGTCACTGGTAACACCGGGTCACTGGCAACACCGGGTCACTGGTAACACGGGGTCACTGGTAACACCGAGTCACTGGTAACACGGGGTCACTGGTAACACTGGTAACACCGAGTCACTGGTAACACGGGGTCACTGGTAACACTGGCAACACTGGGTCACTGGTAACACGAGGTCACTGGTAACACCGGGTCACTGGCAACACCGAGTCACTGGTAACACCGGGTCACTGGTAACATCGG
>JAXDDW010000268.1:115000-145000 GCA_034670385.1 Hoplostethus mediterraneus | reverse complement strand
CTGGGCCAGGAGGGACCTGCAGCAGGCACCATCACTGGACCGCTACTGTGTGGATCAGAAACACACGGCACTACAACCTCGTGTCAAGCACTCTGACAGGAAAGCAGAATTGTTGGAGTCTCTGGTACACAGGGAACAGTGGCAGTACCTTACCTCAACGTGTCCTCTCCTCTCGCTGATCTCTGTACCTCAACAGTGATCAACCTCTACCAGTTCATGAACCTGTTCCCTCTGTTGCTCCAAACATTTCAACAACCCAATAGTGAGGCTGCAGGGGTCAGAGCCACAGAGACACCACCATATCCCTGACCACTGAATGATCACGTTCTGGCAGAACTTACTGTTGCTGTGGGTCGACATGATGTTTATTGATGGATGATGATGCTCTCTGTGGACGACAAATCAATGAATGGAAAACAACACTGTGGGAAACACTGGTTGTAATATCTGAGGAGAGTCACCCAGATTCAGAAGTATCACAGGAGATTTCATCCTGGTGATGGTGCATATTCTATTGAGTGCAATTGAAGACATTTCTATAGCAGATTTGATATACGTGGCTAATAAAGCAGAATGCCATGAAAAAGCAGCACAGGACCTGGACCCCAGGCTCTAAAGGTCTGGTCTGTCCAAGGACCAGACTGTATGCTGTTGTTTTGTTAAATCTACTTTATTCAGTTAACCTTTATCTGTCTGGTTTCATCCCACTGGGATGGAGGATCTTGTTTCCAACGGTTACCTGCCCGAGACAGCAGCAGCACATTCAGTTACAGGAAGACCGGAAGAAACCAGCTTCTCCTCTCGACTACTGGAGTGAGTTGTTCATGTAGTATTAGCTGTTGACTTTAGATTAAAGCTCAGAAGTTAATGAACAATAAACGGTAGGATAAAGAAGAGAGAGATGAACAAATGGATGTGTATTATACAGATCCAGAGAAACCAAGCTGATGCTCCTGAGCTCTAAAGTTGATATGAATGGTGGAGCAACAGAAACTCACTTCTCAGCTGGTGTTGCTGTGCTCCTCTGCTCTTATATCGCAGGTTTTCACAGTAAAGATACAAAACTACTATGAAATTTGGGATAAAAATTTGTGTTTCTGTCCCTCCACTAACCTCTCAGACAGATATTACTACCCAGAACAACAGACACCGACACAAATCCACCAAAAAACAACTCGTCTCTCCTCCTCTCAACTCATTACAGTAAAACTACAAATCTAATGTGAAAAAACTCTTTTCTTTCCTGCTTTTTATTCTGCAATCTGTCAGCTTCCTCAGCCAAGCGACACAGGAAGTGTGTGGGGGGGGGGGGGGGTATTGAGGTCACTAGCACTTATCTGCAGCGGTTGAACGAGGGATGAAGGGGATGCTCTGGGCTCTCTCTCTCTTTCACGCACACTTGCTTTCTCTCCTCTTCCTCCCTCCATCCCTCCTGCCTCATGTTACACGTCGTTTGCTGTCTGTTTTTTTATCGCCGACACTTTGGAAGCCTCCTTCCTTCCTTCCTTCCTCAAACTCATCCTTCCTTCCCTCCATCGCTGTGTCTACCCTCGTCGCGACCTCCTTCATCCTTGTTTCCTCTCTCTCTGGCTCACCTTTCCTCCTCTTCATCCATCCCTGCCTCCTCTCGCCTCCTGTCTCCTCATGTTACACGTCGTTTGCTGTCTTTTTTATCGCTAACACGTCTTCGCCTCCTTCGTTCTTTCTCTCTCTTCCCTCATCCTTTATCACACTGCTTCCTGCTCTACCTCCCCTGCGGTCTTTTTCACACTGGATGAGGAAAGAAAAGGAAGCGCTGCGAAAGGCGCCGATCGAGCAAGAGGAGTTTGGTTGTTCACACCGGCACCGAACGGCGCCGAAATGTAGTTCTCAGTGTTTTCTCTCTCTCAATGTTTTTTAGACACAACTCAGAAATACTATCAATCAGGGTGTTTTATTTTGAAATTTGTTATATTTTGGAAATTGACCGGATGCTCTATGCCGTTCCTGTGTCTGACTTCCTGCCCAGCTTTACACATTCGCTCACGAATCGAGAAAATCTTAGACCTGACGCAGAAACGGTCGCTGCAGGCCGTGTCCGGTGTGCACGGCCACATTGGTTACCATGGGCCTTTCGGTGTGTCCCCGGCGTAAGACTTTCCTGCTTCAATCCCACTCTGCTTGCTTGTCGATCTTCCACCCGCCCTGTCTTCCGGGTTTTGGGGTCATGTTGATTTCAAATTGGTTTCATATGAATTGAAACAACAATTAACTTACTGACGAGATATTTTCTGATTTTTCCTCTCAATATTTTCTTCATCTCATCTATTAGATGCAAGAACCTTTTCATAGCAAGAAAATCCTCTTGCTCAACGTCTACAAGATTCATATCTGCATCTATGTACTAGTGATCAACGGGATAAGGGCAAGGGCTGCTCATGAACAGAGTCACATCATTGTCCTCCAGTTGTGTTAATGCCCCCCCGCCCTGTTCATGTACTTGTGCGAGCCCAACAGTGACAGTTTCATGTGTATTACTGTTTTCTAAAAATAATAATATAATAAAATGTTGATTATTAAAAGTAGCCTTTTGTTTCTCCTGCCACCTCCCTTTGTGTCATCCTTCCCTCCCTCTCTTCCCCTCGTCTCTCTTTCATGTCTCTCACACAGCAGGCTTCTGACCACTGACACGTTCACACACACACACACACACACACACACACACACACACACACACACACACACACACACACACACACACACACACACACACACACACACACACACACACACACACTCAGCAGCAGCAGCAGATGTGAGGTGACAGGCTGAGGACCTTGGCGACACTTCCAAGGTCAGAGTGTGTTTGTATGTGTGTGTGTCTCAGTGTGTGTGTGTGCGTGTGTGTGTGTGTGTGTGTGTGTGTTGGAGTGGGGGGTTGATGTTAATCCCCTCTCTCCTCTGTGTATAGCTCATTGCTGTTTACTTCAATTCATGCCTTTTCTCATCTATCTTTGTACATCCAATAGCATCCTCTGAAATGACACTATTTTGTACATGTTTAAGTTATTAATAGCGTAAAATAGTCCGTTTTACTTCCATGCTGGCAATAATCATGGCAAGATCTATTTTACATGGACTGGACATTGGATTGAAATGGATTGAATGGATGGATTGAAACTCATTTAATCTCAAATCAGGAAAAATCTCTGATGCTGCTCGGCAAAGAATAGTGGCAAATAACAGAGAAACATAATGTTCTTAAACTGGTCTGAAGTTATTAAGATTCAGCCCCTCTCACTCCCCGTCACCCACCCTGTCATATAATAATAATGTGTGGCAGGCAGATCAGCCAGAGTTTTTTTGTACATCTTAGCGTGTTTGTGTGTGTTTGTGTGTATGTGTGTGTGTGTAAGACCAGGTGCTTCTACTGTATGTGCACTCATGCAAAATAATGTGTGTCTATGCTTCTGTGCATGTAAGAGCAAGCGCCAACATGTGCAGCAGTGACTGAAATTTACGTGAGAAATCTGTGCATCTGTGGGCAAGTGTGTGTGCGTGTGTGTGAGAGAGAGAGAGAGAGAGAGAGAGAGAGAGAGAGAGAGAGAGAGAGAGAGAGAGAGAGAGAGAGAGAGAGAGAGAGAGAGAGAGAGAGAGAGAGAGAGAGAAATAGCCTGTATTTGCATGCGTGTTACGTGTGTACATATGTCTGCATGTCTCTTTCCTTTTTTCAACAGTTTGTTACATACTGGTAAGGGTTAGGGTTGGAGAATGAATGTGTGTTAAGGGAATGTCCTCACAACTATAGTAACCTTTCTCCTTCTTTCTGGACTATAATATTTAGCATTCCTTCCTAGCCTCCTGGGTACTAGCATTAGCCTACCCAATAGGTACGATATTAGTCTTAGCCTGCCCAATAGGTACTGTACTAGCATTAGCTTCCCCTATGGTTACTGTACTAGCATTAGCCTGCCTTATGGTTATTGTACTAGCATTAGCATGTCCTATGGTTAGTGTAGTAGCATTAACCTGTCTTATGGTTAGTGTAGTAGCATTAGCTTGCCCTATGGTTAGTGTACTAGCATTAGCATGTACTATGGTTAGTGTAGTAGCATTAACCTGCCTTATGGTTAGTGTAGTAGCATTAGCCTGCCCTATGGTTAGTGTACTAGCATTAGCATGTCCTATGGTTAGTGTAGTAGCATTAACCTGTCTTATGGTTAGTGTAGTAGCATTAGCTTGCCCTATGGTTAGTGTACTAGCATTAGCATGTACTATGGTTAGTGTAGTAGCATTAACCTGCCTTATGGTTAGTGTAGTAGCATTAGCCTGCCCTATGGTTAGTGTACTAGCATTAGCATGTCCTATGGTTAGTGTAGTAGCATTAGCATGTCCAATGTTTAAGGTTAGGATTGAAATTAATGTAAGTCAATGTGCTCACAATCATAGCACCACAACATGTTTGTGTTACATTACTTCTCTGTGTTGTGTTCTCTATACAGGCTGGTTGTTATATAGCATAGCCCCTTAGCATCCTGTGCACTAACATTAGTGTGCACCAGAGTCCAGATGGCCAGGCTTGCTGTTCCTGCTCTGAAAGTGGAGCACTGGGCTAAGCCTCCATTACACAGGCTTAAGAACACACTAATCACCTAGAACACACCAGAATGTGTGTATTTATGTGTGTGTGTGTGTGTGTGTGTGTGTGTGTGTGTGTGTGTGTGTGTGTGTGTGTGTTTATCTCAGTACTACTCTCTAAAGGAGTAGTACTAGTCTCATGTCCAATAGATATATCTACTATGCCCCTCTACCCATATATCCACTCGTATAATATATAAAAAACAATTTAAAAAATGTCATGTAAAATCTATTGGCGTGGAACTATTTTAAGCCCATTTTTTTATCTCGTGGATCTAGATTTTGTTGCTCAGAAACATCAGCCAAAAAACTTAATTTTTGAAGTTGATGAAGATTTTGGGGTTAAGAATTGATTTGTTTCCTGGCAAGATTAATTTGCCGAACGTGCTATCAGTCAGCCTGAGAAACATCGAGCTGCTCTAATTTCTAATGTAACTTCATCCCCACTGACTTCAATCCAACACTTTAGTTTTAAGTTATTAAGCAACTGTCTGAATCGGTCTACTTTTGGCAGAGTGTCTGCAACAGCCCACATCAATTAACACATTAATGAGAGTAGCTGCAGGTCAGGGCAGAGAAATGCTGCCACGGGGAAATACCCACTCTGCACCGTGGGCACTCTTGGCAGAGTGGAGGGCTACCGGCCTTGCCAACCCTCATCTGCCATCCAATTCACTGTGAGTGTGAATGTGTGTGTGTGTGTGTGTGTGTGTGTGTGTGTGTGTGTGTGTGTGTGTGTGTGTGTGTGTGTGTGTGTGTACAGTGGGTAGAGCATCCCCAGGTGCCAAGGCTGGCCTGACATGTTGGCTTGGTGCAGTGTCGTGCCACCGCCGTGCCACTTAGCCAAGAGATCCCAGATGGGCTGGCACACTCCTCTAGATGTATTATGAAAGAAGGACTAATTGATTTTTTTCACAGTTAATTAAGAAATGGGCCTAACAGGTGATGAATTCAGTTGTTGGATTAAATTGCGGTAGTTTAAACACATTTTCAACATTGAAAGTTTCATGATCACTGTACCCTGAGAAAACCAATGAGAAAATCTACAATGTGGGATTTTCATTAGAGCTGCACCGATACAAGTAGTGAGTACTTTGTTAAGAGGATCGAGTACCGATACCGAGTACTTCACAATTTACAGTCATTCATAGGCTGCAGACTATTGGCCTGTTATGAAACAATTACAGGACAAATGCACCCATTGCATTTATTTATTTGTGTGATCAAATTATGCACTGACCATTGCATAACATCCCTCAAATGAAAAGTAATGAAATAGAAAACAGGCTACATGCCATATTACTAGAGGACATAGCTTCTGTTTTTTCACCATCAAACACAGCTCTTAAAACATGGCTGTGGTGAATCCTCATGCTCTTTAGCGTGACGTGACTTAAGGTGTTTTATGTTTTATAGGTGTTTTTTTTTAGGTGTGTTGAAATGTTTCATATTGGACCCCCGACGAGATGCCTTGGTTTGGCTCAGCTGGCGTTTAGTATTTAGCAATTGAAGTGATGAGGGGCTTGGTTCCCTTGGAGTTGGGAGTATACTGCCAACACAGTCAAAGCAGGAAGTTAAAGGTGCTTTGCAGTGATTTTCGGTGAGCCCATCAATATTAACTGTTGTGCAATCACAGGTGTGTGTTTATTGGGTGTTTTACAACGTCTTTGAACGCCGAGTCATCCAATCAAAACTGAGGACCGGAACTACTGGTTTTCCAAACGTGATTTTTAAACCCATGCTATAAAGTCGACAGTCTATTGTATTGCCTCATAGTCTTCTCATGTCCACGCCACACTCAAAACCAATAAGAGGCTGGTATCAACTCATTGACCCAGTGTGTTTTAGTGCTTCGCCTCTGGACTCTGGTGACGGTGAGCGTTCTGCAGCAGGAGACCCTTGCTCCTCCTCACCCTCCTTCTGTCTAGGAAAAGGGGAAGATATTTCTAAACCCAGAAAGACAGAAAGCTTCAGCAATGTGCCTCCTGCTGAAAAAAATATGCTTCATTTTTCTCTTTTATTTCATATGAATTTCTAGTAGGAATGCCATTTATAATTCATATGAAGTGAGAAAATGATGTGTGAGGTTTTTAGTTTTGATTGTATCTCCTAAGACTACGATTTAAATATCATTTTTCAATATTTGCCAGCAACAGAAATACTAAAGCCATAACTGAATTAGATCCAGTCCGGTTCAGACAGTCTGCATGTCTACAGAGGTATAGGTGTGTTTCCTAAAACCACCTCGCTGCATGAAGCTCGTCTGACCATGTTCAACTATGTGGCTCTGAAAGACTTTTAAAGCTTTTTGTTTTGCAGTGCTGCAGAGGGACAAAGCAAAATGTTTCCTGGTGATATTTTGGCTACATTTGCTAATCCCTCTTGATTTGGAACATTTGAGACGGATAATTATGATCTTAACACCTTATATAATGTATACCTTTTAGTATCTTAACATGTTTTTATTGCGCGATGAATGTTGAAATTGTTTTGTTCCCCATGAAGCCATGCCAAACCATCTCAAATCCAAAACCCACCACCACATATCTGAGCTTTTTCTGTTCAGCTCTGCTCGCTCTCTTTGTCTCTCTATAACCCTGTGCACAGTATGAATGTGTGTGTGTGAATGAGTGTGTGTGTGAACAGTAAACCTCACTCTCCTTATTCAGCATGTTTAGACCTCCCAAAATGCACTGAGCTCTCTCTCTCTCTCTCTCTCTCTCACACACCAGAGGAAAATAAACTGCCATGACATATGACAAAGACACAGACACCCACAAGCCATGGTTCACACCTGTCTGTGTCGCCAGCTGTCTTGTGGCATTCTACTGTACTCAGCTCTTTGTGTGTGTGTGTGTGTGTGTGTGTGTGTTCATCTGTTTACTCTGTCTTTATACAGGAGATAGATAACGGTTGTCGTGTCTCCGTCGGGTTTTATTCTTCAGTCACTGAATCTGTTTTTAACCTTTTCTGTAATCTGTTGCCATGGTGATCGCAGTCTTGAAGTCTGGAAGCCAAACTCTGGAGGAGAGTTGAGCTGGGCCAAAAGATCACAGGTGTCCCTCTCTATCTTTCTCATGCATATAAAGCCATATAAAGTTTATATTATTATTATTATTATTATTACTCGTCATACTTCAAATCTAAGTTGCCCTCGTTAGGTTGATGCTGTTGCTGTGTGTGTTGCTTCATTAACTGTGTACTGTGTTTTACTGTACTCGTCTTGCTCCTTGCCACGAACACACTTCACGTCACTTTAAAGCTGCACTAGGCAGCTGGTCGTGCAGCTTTAAGACTTGTCTGATACGCGAGGCCGGATTAAGATCCCCCAAGCAGCACTTCTTTCAATAACAAATGTATAACTGTCGTCTTTTTAAACCTAAACGCAACTGTGGAGGCAGAAAATCGACTTCAACTTGACACTTATTCAAATAAATGCTGTTTGTCCTCCTTTGTGTGTGTGTGTGTGTGTGTGTGTGTGTGTGGGTGGGTGTTCTACTTTTCGGGTGCACTCCTTGTTTGTTTGTTTTGTGTCCCAGTTAGAAACCAAACCCCTCATCCATCCACACAATGGCAGATCCTGGCGTATTACAGGTTTAATAGTCTGCCGTCTCACCAGGCTGTCTCAACCTAGGAAACGCTTAGTCAGCTCAATGATGTCACCTTTAATTTGTCCTTCCTCTTGCCAAGCGCCACGGCTGGGTTTCACTCCTTACGGGGAATCGGCGGGTGTCGGTTTACGCATCTCATCGATTCCCGAGCAGGGCGTTTATCAGTCAGCGCGGCGTCAGCTAGCCATTTGTCAGCTAGCCATTTGTCAGCTAGCGACTCATCATTCATCCAGGAAGGATCCTGCCGAGGCTGTAAAACTGAGAGCTGGACATGAATGACTTATGATTTTACTGTTCATGCACTATATTGTTCTTTAATGAGCACTTTCATCTGCCCTCTGAGCCATTAAACTGATGATGTACCTGATCTCAGAACAACGTCCATCTCACCCTAAAATCAATAAGTATTAATATTATGTCCTTCCTGGCGCCACACTGACATCGGAGCATTTTTATTCTATCACAATTTCTGTCTTCCTAATTAATCTTAATTAATCTGCACCCTCCTATTTATCCACCGGCTCTAAAGGCTTGAAACTCCTTCTGTCACCCGTCTCCTCACCTTCATGACGAAAGTGGATTTAATAGGAGAGATCAATAAGTCATCCTCCCTCATTACCCCGGACCCTGAGGAGAGACCTTGTTTCCACTCCGGAAAGATGGAAGAATGGGATTACAACATTTAAAAAATACTGTGAGCAAGACTCAAATCCCCACAGCTGGAGGCGTTTGGTAGACGGCACCAGGACGTCTCCGGGTTACACTTTTAACGTGCCTTCAATACATCATACTAAAATGGAGACTGAGTTCATTCTAATGGGTGGAGCCGTTTGTTTTGATGGAAAGACGAGAGTTGTGGCTTGTCCTCTTGGATGAAGCTATGATCGAATGCTGCCAGGATCTTTTCTCCTCTCGTCATTTGAATTTCAAATGCCGCCTTGTAAGTCGTTTGAAAGTTTCAGCACCAATGGAAGTGCCGGTAATCAATCCGTCAGACCTTGTCAAACCGCTGTCGTTACCAGTTACTGACCAGCTGCTCACTACCAATCGTCTCTTCCGTGTGTCTTTTTATTGAGTCTCCATCTTTGTCATTGCTGTGGTGTTTCTCACCGCACTTTCCAAAGATCACCTGTCAATCAAACAGTGTCTTTGAGTTCCTGTAGGTGGCGCTCTTCTCTTTGTCTGTTCAGCCACAGTCCATCACAGTCCATCCTGACATGATTACTACGACCGACGGCATGACGTATGAAAGACATTTGAAAGATTTAATAAAATAACGACGGTAGGAACGTTCCCTCACTAACTGGGTCAGTATGGCGGCATCAACAGAAGTCATGGTCATGATGTGGAGTATCACTTCTGACTTCATTCATCACGTTTTGCTTTAATTCTACTGCGAGCTTGAATCCGGCTCATGACATCTATCTAACGTCTGTCTGACTTTCCAATAAAGATCATTTCAAAAGACGACAGCAATAAAACCATAATCCAACTGATGATTTTTATCTGTTAAAGTTACAGAGATGATGGGAGTCATCATCACCATCTCACCCGTCTGCTCTCCACACACACGCACACGCACACGCACACGCACACGCACACACACACACACACACACACACACACACACACACACACACACCCACCCACCAACGAAAGAACCTTGCCAATGGACAAACAGGGATACATGTACAGACACAACCACAGCCTCCAACAAAACACACATCACACACACACACACTCTTTTAACAAAAAGCTCCAGGCTTGCCAAATGTGACACACTCATACATATATGCACATACACGTGTATGTGGACACACACACACACACACACACACACACACACACACACACACAGTCAGTACAAAACACACTTTACTGACACACATTCTGTTCCAAGACAAATCCCCTCACATTTATTGTACTTGGCAAAAAGTATAAAAAAGTTAATTTAGTGAGTTAGTGATTTATAGTACACCCAAACACACACACACACACACACACACACACCATAGTCTCTCACAGTCAGTCAGACACACACACACACACACACACACACACACACACACAGCAGGGTAGGATAAACACAGGAGGTAGCACAAATATGCCGTGCAGCCTGCAGCAAGGTAGCAGACACACAGAGAGCAGCCTGTCTGAATGAACAGAGAGAGGTTATACACACACACACACACACACACACACACACACACACACAGTCACGCAAGACACTGTCCTCCTGATGGTTAGAGGAAAGCGTGTGTGAGAGAATCTGTGTGTTTGTGTCATCTCTTCATTCGTCCTCACACGAGACAGTCATGTTCTTGCCATCCGGTGTCCCACATATGAAACAAGCTGAATCAAAAACAAGACATCAAACTGTATCTATCTATCTATCTATCTATCTATCTATCTATCTATCTATCTATCTATCTATCTATCTATCTATCTATCATCTTATCTATCTATCTATCATCTATCTATCTATCTATCATCTATCTATCTATCTATCAATCTATCTATCATCTATCTATCTATCTATCATCTATCTATCTATCTATCTATCTATCTCTCCATCCATCTATCTATCTATCTATCTATCTATCTATCTATCTATCTATCTATCTATCTATCATCTATCTATCTATCTATCTATCATCTATCTATCTATCTATCTATCTATCTGTCTATCATCTATCTATCTATCTATCATCTATCTATCTATCTATCTGTCTATCTGCAGGATTACCTGCAGGATTATGAATACATTTTAGAAAAGCCTGCAGATATAATTCCATACGTGGACTCTGTCTACTTCCTGACCACAACTCCCATGTGGCCTTTGGCTTCATTTGTAGTTCCTGCAGTCATGGCTAATGGAGGCACAGGACTGTCAGTGGGGAGAGAGAGCTTTTAACACTGAACTCTGCATGACCTGCTGCTTTAGCTGCTTATACCATATATACTATATCACACACACACACACACACACACACACACACACACACACACACACACACGGATACATAGATGCACACATACCCATAAACGCTGTTGAACAGATAAACAAACACATATGTATAGACATAGAGAGACACAGGAAACACAGTCCACCCACACAGATACACACACACACCACAAGGTATGAATGATGGTGTGAATATGCCACTGGTGAGATGTGAGGCTAATGCAGCCGACAGTACGACGTGGAGATCATAGTTTAGAAACACAATGATCCAGACTGCCTGTCCTGCCTCCACCCAGCGGGGGGTTGGGGGTTTCATTTACTTCAAATCACAAAACTGCATAAGCGTACAAGTGTGTTTTAGCGGGCTGGAGTCCAGTGTAATCTTATAATAATAACCATCATAATAATAATATACTTTGGGTAATAATGTGATACTGTAATAATATTACTTTATGTAATACTTGTGATGCCTGCAGGGAAACTCTTTTCACTAGCCCCCCCCTCCACAGGGAGGTCAGAGGTCAGCTACAGAGCAGCAGGATTCAGTGTGTTGCTCAAGGACACTTCAGCAGGGTGGATGCTTGCTGGCATGGGGGCTTGAACCCAGGTCTGCTGGTTGAACATGTCCCTACTCACTATGACACCCTGCTTGTATAGCAGCTTCTGAAGCACAGTGACAAAGTGATTCAGACGCTACTAAAACAAAAGCCACTAAGTCAAATGATAACACTGCCAGACGGGAATTGAAAACACAATCAGAGAAGACAAAATGAACGGGAAACCTCCTCTCCTCACCCTACAACTTCTCCCCCCGGCCGGGCTGTGAAGAAGAGTGAGTTCTCAGGCAGCCTGCCCGGGGTGATAAATAACCTGGTAGATCTAAACCACTGATCACTTAAAGCTGCACTACGCAAAGCCTAAATCACAAAGTGGGGCTGCAACAAGGACGAACGCCCCATCCCCACTAATTTGCCCCCCGTAGATTCACCTTATTTGCTCAAATGAAAGTCTGGTGTCTGGTGGTTTGGACACAGGATGTGACAAATCAAAACTTCAGAGTGAAATCCAAACTGTCCTAAACATCAGTGAGGCTTCGTCCAGAGGAAGCTGGACTCTTAGATCTTCTCCTCTCTCGTCTCTTTGGTGTAAAGCATCTCAGACCGGCTGGTTGGTAAACATGAGCGAGCTGTGTGTTTACTGACGCCACGTTTCATGATTTCTGGGTATTGAAGTTCAAATGCATCCAACAGTTACATGTCACTGTCACGTGCCAACCTGGGTTAGCCTACTCCTGCCTTCTACAGTGTTGATGGTTGAACGGGCAGCCCTGTTTTATTTTGTTTTTTACATCCGGATGTGTGCCAGAGTGCATGACGGGGATTTAAAGTGTTAAGGGTTGACCCAGCAGTGGAGGAGAAATGGTGTGTGTGCTAATCTCTAGGAAAACTAACACCGAGAGCAACACATGGCACTTAAAGCATGCACATTTCTAAATGACACATGCACACACATGGACATTTCCATGCACACGTAAGCACTTACAAACATATAAACGCATGTGTGCACACACACACTTACTCCGCATACACACATACAAATGCACATCTGCACGCACTCATTCACAAATGCAAGGGACACTGGTACAGACTGTGTGTTTTTAGTGACTCTGTGTGTGTGTGTGTGTGTGTGTGTGTGTGTGTGTAGTGTACATGCAAACACACTCACTTAGACACACATGCGACACCGATATATGCACAAACACTCCCTCACACACAGTCCATCAACTGGAATTAGAAAGAGAGAAAGAGGGAGGGAGGACAGAAAGAAGGAGAGAGGGATAAGAGGCAAAAAAGAGAGGAAGAGAGGGAGAGGGGGTGAAAGAAAGAGAGAGAGAGATAGAAAGAGAGAGAGAGAGATAGAGGGAACTAAGATGGAGTGAGCAAGAGTGAAGTAACGCATGACGTGAAGAATGAAGAGCGTGGCGATGAAAAATGCAAACGGGGGATCCATAATTCATGTTAATTGATGTTAATTCTGACCCCATCTTGCAGGATGCTCTCCTGTGCACATCCACACACTCAACACACTCCTCAACATGCACGTCACTGCAACAACTCAACCTCAGTGAAAACCTGTCATTATGGATGCACCGATACCACTGAGGCTCATATACTGTGCACATAAACCTGGGTGGAGAGTGAGTACTGACCCAGTTGGGTACTAATAGTATTCACCCAGTACAGTCTTGAACTATCTGAGGTTAGTGTGGGGTTTTAACCCTCTGAACTCCAGGAACCCGGGGTCCTCATCTTTTTACATGCATTATGTAAAAAAAATAATTAAAAAAAGCAAAGAATTCTGCACAGTTTCACGTAACCTGAGATCACTGAACGCTTCCTGTTCCTGTATCGGTCACCCCAGGAAAAAAACACGCATCCAAGATTAAAATGTTGACATTTCATCAAAAATCACCTGATCCCCCACGCATCATTTCAAAATTTGCCAAGAATAAACCATTTCTGCTAGTGAGATTGTGTAAAAAGCAGGACATTTTGCACTCTGAATGTTTCTGCTGCCGTTTTCAGTGACGTCGCAACAATTCAACAAAGAGCTAAATGTCTTGGCAACTTACCCTAACAGAACCCAACTCATCAGTGTTACAGCTATTTTAGACAAAGCTTTTACCCTTAGCCTTGATGCTAACCCCATCAGTCCAATACACTGTGAAAGCTATAAGCTCCGGTGCAGCCCTGTAGCCTCTGGCATGTTCCTGGTCCCTTCTCGCCCTGAGCCACTCAGCTGGGCCCATTACCAGCCCATTATAGTAATTCAATGGGATGCTGTCTGTGTGGTAGCCTGCAGGGGACGGACACAGACACACACACACACACACACACACGGATGCACAAGTCCATATATACACACATAGACACATATGCACACATGACCAGTGTCCACGCCCGCATGCACACACACATACAGACACATCTATGTAAATTCATAAACACACAGTGGCAACCACACGCCAGATCCCATTCCACATGCACCCACCCAACACACAGAGCCAGCAGATGCATGAATCAACAGTCGGCTTACAGCTAGTAACACACAGCAAAGGCAAAAACACCGTAAATAAATCCACCCAACACACCAACATGAACTAACAGGACAAGAGGCAAGAGTTCATTTTGTTTTGAGGAAGAAAAACGTGTGATGAAAGAGGCAACAGGTTAAGAGTGTCACTCCAGAATGAGATGTCCTCTACTTGTCTTTTTCTTAAGAAATGACTGCTGGCAATATAAAACCTACTGATTACGCTGTTGGTTATTAGTTATTAGCAAATTTGGAACCTTTCCTTACAAAAGTTATTGAAACGTTCTGGATGAAATCCTCCATGACTAATGACGTCTCGTCGTCTAAATACCTTTAGAACATGTGGAGGGAAAGCTTGCACTGACTTTTTGATTTAGGGAAGAAGAGAGAAATGTTTCACAGAACGACTGATATTAGATTGGAAAAATGAATGTTCCAAGCTACTGGCACAAGGTTCATATTTAACATTAGCCTCCAGAATAGTGTGAAGCCCAGTTCAGATCAGTGGGCCGTAGGGGGGAAGCTGGAAACCCACTGGAGTTTCATGTTTCCCCCAAAGACAATATTTCTGTTGTTCTAGAGAGAAGAGAGAAATATGCCACTGTTTCTTTGGATTTCATCAGCGATGTCTGCAAGGTCCACTTTCCTCATTGTTACAGCTGAACAAACACACACACACACACTCATACAAAAACAACACGTGCACACTCAACACGTACGTGCAGAAATGCATACACATACGCTCATTCACACACATTCATGCACGCCCATACTTACATGCATGCCTGAACACTTGCCACTTGCATGTGCGCACGCACGCGCACACACACACACACACACACACACACACACACACACACACACACACACACACACACACACACACACACACACACACACACACACACACACACACACACACACACACACACACACAGACTCTACCAAAACCAGTGGTCAAGCATGCGTACTCCACTGCTGTCCTATTTAAGTGACTGAGAGAGCCAGTGGGTGAACAAGCCTTAATGGGTTAAAGGGGGTTAAAGAGTGCAGTGGCTGGGAGGCCGAGATCTCTGCTTCAATAAAGTGATGCCTGCTCTTCATAATGTTGAGAGCACAACTACGAAAAGATGTTTTTAAAGGACAGTAACTGAAGTCCGTGCTCTGTGATTTAGAGATCGTGAATGATGAGGTAATGATTCCTTTCCAAAACTGCTATTGTTTTGGAATAGCAGCAGCCAGCTGTAGGTCGGGTTGGGACCCAGTTTCTGGTGAGTGCCCACATCATTCCCTGATGATATCCACTCTGCCATGTACTGACTCTCTGAATCAAAATACAGTGATACACATCTAAAAACCGACATCAACACAGAGATAAGTAGAGGGTGTACAAGAGATACAGGTCCTGTTTATAGTGGAGTAAGTAAGTAAATCAATCTTTTTTTTATAACACTTTTACAAAGAGTTACAAACATACGAGAGAAGCAGAAACAACAGAAATTACAGAACGTATCAATAAACGAATCAATATCAATTGGCGGCCGATACCGAAGACACTAAGAACAACAAGTCAAAATACACAGGTACAGAGAGGTTGCTGGAGTCACTCTCAGTTTCATCAGTTCACAAAGAGGATTTTTGTTTTTGTGACAAAAGGTTAAGAACAGTTGATCTACAATAAAACATATTGGAGTGAACCTTCCACCATACGTGGCCGACTCGACGAAACACAATTAGTTTGATGATAATTGAAAGTGACTTGAAACTCAACCTCGATCTGAGAGCGATAGAATAAAACGTGTAGATGAGAAAGCTGACTTTGATGGGCGGAACGATGTCACATCTATAAATAGCATTTCTATGTGAAATATTCATTAGACTAAGTAAGAGATAGATGGATGGGAGGGGGAGGGAGAGAGGAGGGAGGGAGAGGGAAGATTAGATGAATGAGAGAAAGAGGTTTAGAGAGGAAGACAGATGGAGCTGGCAGACAGGCAGACAAATAGACGGGGTAACAGTTTAGAGCGATAGATTTGGGAAAAGTGGTAGAGAGACAGAGAGAGACAGAGAAAGCAGAGGATAATAAAGAGAGGAAGAGGCAAAGAAACAAGGGAAAACAGATAATTGGGTCATGGCGTCTGCCCCAAGCATGTGGTGTCACCCACTATTTATCCATTCACCAATGGAGAGAGAGAGAGAGAGAGAGAGAGAGAGAGAGAGAGAGAGAGAGAGAGAGAGAGAGAGAGAGAATAAAGAGACTCGAGGCAAAACACAATAAAAAAAATACTAAAACTAAATGGACAATCTTTCCCCCTGAAACACACAAACAAATAGAGAAGTGCAAACATGGAATAAACCAGCGGTTCTTGAACTTCCTTGGCCCTGGAACCTGAATAAGTAACTGATTTCCTCACCTTGGGGTCCAGGCTTGTTAAAACACACCCTACCTCTCTGTCTGTTAAGACGACCTGCAGCATGAGTCACTGTTTAACACAGCAGGGGAAACAACCAAAATGTCACCTGCTGTAATGCGACTAAAAGGACTATTTTGTAAATTACATAGAAAGATATTAAAGGAACATTTCTCTTGACATTTTAATTTTTAGTTTTTCTTTTATAATTTCTTTTTTTCAGGGATGATTTATTATTTATTTCCAGGGTGAATGTACAGTAACTATGGCACACTAGGCACACATCTAATGGGAAACCTAAATAAAATATAATACATATATAATACAACTAACCTTTGCTACATTTATCCTCCCATTTCCCTAAAAATGCCTTTTTTTAGCATTGCTAGTGCTGATAAAAGTCAACTGAATTCAATTTTTAAAGGCATCCCTTTAAGTGACTCACATCCTTTTAGGTCTTACATCTTGTGTCATCACTTTGTGCAGCCCTGCTGTAGGTCTACAGAACCATTAGGCTGACAAAATGGATTTAGGTCAAATCAATAGCCGAGAGAGGAACAACACATTCGTCAACGCTCTGAAACGTTGAATTCTCCTGAACATAACCCAGACACACTTTTAGCATTTTCAACGCAGGACAGGCTGCATATCTGGAGAATGATTCGACTAGCACAGTGGCCCAGAGCCCTGCTGGGTTTCTGTCCTACCAGGTAGTTCAATACATTCACCTGTCCCAGGTCTACATCAGTCCCTTTGGAGATGGCTAGCCAGCAGGACTCTGGGCCCTGAGGACCAGCATTGAGAACCACTGTGCTAGCAGACTTGTCTTAAGCTCTAATCAATAGACAAGAGAGAGAAGGCATTTGTTAACGTTGTGAAACATTGAATTCTCCTGAACGTACTTCAGACAGGCTGCAGGTCTGGAGAACGATTCGACTAGCAGGCCTGTTTTAGAATCGAATCAATATCGAGAGAGACAGACGGGCTAGGGTTGCATTTCAGGAAACTATGGAGCTCAGAGACATCAGGAACTGCTGATGAGAGAGAGAGAGAGAGAGAGAGAGAGAGAGAGAGAGAGAGAGAGAGAGAGAGAGAGAGAGAGAGAGAGAGAGAGAGAGAGAGAGGGTTCATCCCTCTGTCACGGTCATGCACTCTCATACACCAACTCTCTCAAACCAACACACACATAAAGCTTGATTCAAACACTTTGCAAAACTAGATCATTCTCTCTCAGCTATATATAGAAATATGAAATATGAAATGTCACCTTGAGATTAATAATCTCCTTTTCATGGGAGACGTAGCCAAGATAGCAGCAACAAGACCAACAGACAAAGTTGCAAAAAAATACAAAAATACAATCAAACTCACATAAAAGGTACGAGCAAAGTCAAAAGCACTCAGACAGCAAGAGCTGAGTTGCAGAGACCAACAGGCTCGGGGCCGAGCCCGGACAAACCTCGGTCACACAGCAGAGACAGCTCCTTATTGAGCCGCCATCTTTTTCACTTTACACTCACCAAGGGAGACCAGCTCCTGGACTTAGTTCCATACAGAGGGAGCAGATTACATGACATCACTTCATCATAGTTCACTTCTCATCTGTCCCACAGGTGAGAAGTGAACAACTTGTGTGACTGACAACAGTCATTTTAATCAAGTGGCAGCGTCATTTCCCACCAAGCTTGGAAGTTAGGCTTGGGAATAGCCCCGGGGTTAGAGGGGCAGGTTTGAATCTCAGACTGGCAGACTGACTCAACCCTGTAGCATTTAGATTAGGTGGCTAGTGAACGGTGTCTGATGGTCCGGTAGGTTAATGACGGCGTCGCCTCATGTCCTCTGTAGTCTCCATTTGTGGGTTAGTGCATCATTCTTTCTGACATCTCAGTTGGGCTTATGAATCTTGTTGACATTGTTGAATGAGCAGATCTGGAGGCCAAGCAGTGCAAGTCAAAGGCTACAACATGAAGTAGGTGACTGCTAACATTAGCTACCCTTCAATCCAGTTGCCTTCTCTTGAGCTTCCTTGGGAAATTTGTCTTCCAACTCTGTTGCACCTTCAAATTATGAATGTTTTCATAGCATTGCATTGAATAGTTATTATAGTTTTTAGCTAATCCTGTCAAACTGCCAGATAGGTAGCTAGCAACTGTTGTTTTCTCTTTTCCCAAACGATTAGCATTTCGCTAGCAACCATCGAAATAAAATGTAACTGAATGCTGAAAATTCACAAAGGTGATGTTAGCTGATGTATTTTATTTCAGTAGTATAGCTACTAAGCCTCTGTGTAGTAACGACTACATACTAAGTACCGCAGTACTGATTCATACTGGAAATCATCACACACACATCAGCCTCATATCAACATGAAGCATTGATCAAGGTTGTTTGCGAGCCTCCTCTCTCTCCTCTGGAAGGAAGCTGAGAACTTGGACCGTTGTTATGGCGATAGCTTGGGTGTCTGCGGCAACCGCGTGTAACCATAACAACGACGGAACTCTCCGCTAGAATGCTGCTGTTTTTAAGGCCCTTGAGGCACACACACACACACACATACAGACAGACAGTTGCATCCACAGACATAGAAACACAAACACCCTGACACACACACAGAAAATAATTGACTGACACACACACACACACACACACACACACACACACACACACACACACAGGTTGATTGCCAGCTAGGAATGCAGCCCACGTCCAAACCAGAAGTCGACACACTGAAAGAAGCAGAAAGTTTTCCCACACACATGAACCACAAATTAGAGCTTCGTGATTTTTATTCCCTTTCAAACTTTTTTTTGACTCGCTCCCTTGCTTCAAAGGGTAAACCATCCTCTTTGTGCATATAAACTAGAAGACAAGACTCCTCAGACATAACCCAACTCACTTCCCCAAAAAACAAAACCACAGGGGGTAGCGGGAGAAAACTAGACTAGGGAGAGACAGAGGAGTGCAGACGGAGAGAGACCGTTATACAGCAGCTCTGAAAACCCTTTCCCCAATCCCAATATATTCCAGGAGAATAACCAGTGTTCCACATCTACAGGAACATATGTATTAATCTGTCACAATTTCAGCTTGAAGGACATTAAAGGATGCATCGTGTGTCCTTATCGTGTGTGAATGATTTGATTTAGTGATTGATTTGATTTTGATTAGCATGATATTATTGATTTGTTGTAACTAGTAAATGTAGCAGTAAAGGTGAGAAAACTATTACCTCCAGTCAATGATCATCATAAGGTGTCACAATCACCAATATAAACAAAAGCAGCATTTTCTGCTTAAACCCCGATGCTTATATAATTTATCCGTTTGATAACGGTTAACGTGATTTATACTATGAATTTCTGTCATATGTCAGCCTAAAACGGCAGGTAAACTATATTCTGCAAATAAAAAGGTGAGTAATAATCTGCAAGATTCTTGTTTTTCTTGATTTTGGCGACACCTTTGGTGTTTGGTGTCACTGGACTGACAGCAGCTCCCACAACCCAAACAAACAAGCATGGCCTGTTCTACCGAGGCTAGTGAAGCAACTATAAATAACGTAAAGTCAGCCGGCGCCTGAAAGCGACGGTGTCTACTTGGTACATAACAGTAGGACAGAGCTTTCCCACCCGAGTGTGATGTAAGTTAAAAATGGACGCCCTTGGAATAAGGTCCGTAAAGGCATTCGTATTTCATGGCAGTAAAGCACCTTTGGATTGAAACTGGGTTAACAGACACAAAAAGAGGACAGTGAGAGGACGATGCAGAGGAAGATGTAGAGGCAGATTCTGAGTGAACTTTAGATGAAGAGAGAGAAAGTTACAGGAGGAAGCAGAGATACAGTGGAGGGAGAAAAGAGACAGTGGGCGAGGATAGCGACAGAGATATTCTGGGAGTAGAGATTAAAGTCTCCAGTCTAAAAGAGAATCTGAGAGGAGAATAAACGAGAACTCCAACTCCCAGAATCCACGGGGGTTCCTGGGATCAAAGCTGTGGATGCCGGACTCGCTGTCTGGGCCGAGTCAACACCGCTGACAGCGTTGTTAGAGAGAGGATGTTTAAGGACGACCTCACCGACACACACACACACACACACACACACACACACACACACACACACACACACACACACACACACACACACACACACACACACACACACACACACACACACACACACACACACACACACACACACACACACAGGAAATAAGCAGGCAGACAGAGAGACAAAAGACACACACACACACACACAGCCCACTTAGATCAGATATGATCTAGTGGGATCATGAAGTGTAAATAATATAATACTCATTTAGGGGACGCTGTCAGGCATCACTAACGGGGTGAAAGCTCTGGGATCACAGGAGCAGCGGTAGCATGGGGGGTCCTTTTAGTTGGGGGCCCCAGGTGTGGTTGTACTTGCTTGGAAACACTGATGCACAAACAGCACAGCAGCTAGTCGTTGCTTCTGGTGAACTTCCCACCCACGTTTCAAAACCCCGTCCTCTGCATCGTGACGCGCTGGCAGCTTCACAGAGGAGAGATAAGATGGCAGTGGAGGCGAGGACGAAGACAGGAACCGCCCGGGTGTGTTTCAGCACCACGGACAGCAGCCGGCGTCTCTCAGGCTTCATAATAACCTTCTCTCATCCCTCCTCTTATCCTTACAACTACCTACAATCAGGGGAATGATGGGGAAGCAGGTTCTGCAGGCTTTTTCCCTCATATCATGTCGATGCTAACAAGATGTTGCACCCTTTCAACTCCCACCCACCGTCACCCTCTGTCACCCGTTTACACCTTACCAGACAATATTCAATATACCCTTCACCATGATGTCTTTCCATACATCACGTCTATTTAGTCCATCTACTCCTATGCCATGCCTTAAAGGAAAAGTCCACCCTTGGACACACGTCTACAATTAAAATCATGAAGTGTTCACGTACCCACTTTCCCTCAACCTGCCTCGTCTACTTCGACTTCAGTTCAGATTTCCCAGAGTTACTTTCAACAAGCTATATATGTATAGGTGGAGGGAGCGATAGTGTAGAACGATTTTCCAGTTGAGAAAAAGTGAGACAGGAGAGAGAACAAAGCCATGGTGCGGCGTGCCCGATTGTTCAAATTACTGATGAAGAGGGTGCTGTATGACAGATCTGCAAAGATTCAAACTGTGGCTGCATTGCATTCTGGTCTATCTCCTGTCGGTCTCTCTCTCCTCTGATGGATTTCTCCTGTATGATTGTTGATCGTCGGTCTAGAAAGAAGCCCTTGCTCTTTGATTCTGATTGGCTGACACCAAAACCTGACGGTTACCGTTGATGTTTTAGATCATGAAACATTTTCTGATATCAGACTGGAAATATCTCAACGTGACGTCACGTCGTCAAAACACCAGACAACTAGATGGATCAGAAATGCAAGGTACATTGCCAAAAGTGTTTCAAGGTGGATTTTTCCTTTAACAATACAAAGTGTGCAGGCCAAACGATCTGTTTTTATCGAGCCATCAATCATCCATTTCCCAGCCATCCATCAAGTTTTGGTCTATTTCGCTGTCAGTCAGTAATGAAGAGAGATAGGGTAAAATACATTTTGGGACAGTGAGATCAAGTCATAATTTCACTGCTGCAGACACACGACCTGTGCCTTGTGTTTCACACCCACATACCAACGTACAGGCAGACCAGCTTGAGATTCTGGATATCTTTGGCCTCGATGTCGGTTGTTGCAAATTTGGCTCACGTCCCAAGTACTTGCACTTTTGAGGACATGTGATGATCGACTGATTTGATGAATTTATTATTAAATGAATTAAAATAAAATGTACCAACAGATGCAAAACAAAAAGATGCTTAACAAGCAGTCTCACTCAGATTGAGCTCAGAACATGAAAGGACTGATTCAATGAGTCAAACTACATTACACTGTTGTACTGTTACTCAACTATCTGGATAAGACAAATCATGTGCATGGATTATTTCCATGGTGGACCACAATTTGTGGCCCTTAAGTACAGATTTGACCAGACAAATAAGTACCACTGATGTCTATTTGTGTGTGTGTGTGTGTGTGTGTGTGTGTGTGTGTGTGTGTGTGTGTCCTAAACCCAACCCTATTATCTTCTTGCATTGCCCATGGTGAAATCCTCCCACCCAGAGAACAACTCATGTGCCAGCTAAGTCACGCACAGTTCACCTAAATACTCACGTTGGGTCCTAAGTATAGCTCGCGACTGCGCCTGCACGATCTCAAAGGTTCTAACCACTTCCTGGGAGATGGAGATGGAGGACTGAATAAGGACTCAATCCTTATTCAGTCGCTACCGCTATCCTCACAAATAAGATAAGGAGGTTCTCCCTCAATAACCATGTGTGCCCCCATGAAGACGTATTTATAAACTACTGTACAATCATGAGACAAGAAGTAATGACTCAGCGGTGTTACCCACTACACAGACGCAGTCGAAGCTAATAATTAGTGTGAAACTGGTACACAAGGCTGGATCAAGATGAATGAGAGGGGAGCACAGCGCTCTGTCGGAGTACAGCCACATGCTTCAGTTAAGCTGTTAGCACTTATTTGTTAAAAGCTATAGAAGGCTCTCTCTCTTTTCTCTCTGTATTGTTCTGTTGCCTCACTTTGTGTGTGAGTGAGTGAGTGAGTGAGTGAGTGAGTGAGTGAGTGTGTGTGTGTGTGTTCGGGACTGTGGCAATGACTTCACCCTCTATTTAGCAGAGTAATCCTGAAAACACAACATCACCAGCTCAGCATCTCTCTCTCTCTCTGTCTGTACATGTCACTGTGTCTCCATTCTCTCTCTCTCTTCCTTCAGTCTATTTTGTTATTTATCAAGTGCTTCTATGGAAGTAGGGTCGATATATATCGGGCCGATACTGGGCTTTTATTATAAATCAGATATCGCCAGGGTCGTCCACTGCCGCTGTGATGGATATGATGCAGTTTTTATCATATTTTCATATGAATTGTATAATATTTCAATAATAGCCTGGTTGTCTGATTATGATGTGACATTATTATTATTATCATCAAATCAATCTCTGACTGAAGTGGCTATTTTTCGAATTTGCGTGTTCTGGTTTAAGAACTACAACATGACATGCTATTAAGGTTCAATACATCAATACATCTATTCATCCCCCTGTGGCCCAGCCGTTCATTGAACCATCCTTCCACTTCCATCCAATCTATTTATTGATCCATCCATCTCTCCATCCATCTATCATCCATCCGTTCACCAGTCCATCAGTTCATTCCATGCATATATTTGAGTGAATGATGTCCATAATGGAGAGAGAGGGAGAAGTATCGCAAAGTTACCGAGAAGTTACCAAATGAGATGAGATAATCACGCACGCACGCACGCACGCACGCACGCACGCACGCACGCACGCACGCACGCACGCACGCACGCACGCACGCACGCACGCACAAGCCCTGAGGAAAGGGGGAGAGAGGTGGAGAGAAAGAAAGAGCAATCAACTTTATTTGTTGGCAGTTTCCACATGGAGGAATCCTTCCAGCCTAGCGCTGAGGATCCTCCTCTCCTGGACCTCTGGCCAGTGGGAGAGGACATGTAACTCCTCTGAGACAGGCTCAGGCAGAGACGCTGTGAAAAGACTCTCTAGAAGAAAAAGCTGTGTATCTTTAACATCCTCACATTTCTTAGGGTAAGGTAGGTATTTATTAATCTGGCTGACACATCACGTGACCTCCCCGGTTTCATCTTACGGGGGAAAAAACAACAAACAACAAAACAACATGAGAAATATCTTGTCTTTGCTGCACAACAGGTTCAACAGTTATTAGCTCTAACTTTGGAACACAAATGGTGATCAATAATAATAACCAGGGATGTTGGTTCATTTTAGCCACCTTATGGGCCGATATAAATCTTTGTCACAGTCACAGTAAGTAGTATCAAACAGATATCAGCTATATGAGGGAACGGGTCTTTTAAGGGTGAAATTAATGCATTTCTGAAGATAAATTTAGCTTGGTGGTTACATCTTAGTTTCTCCACCTTTTGATTTACCACCACTCACCAGTAATAACAATACTATGTTAGTAAACATCATTTATACAGCGCTTGTCTGAAAGCAGAGTTCATAAACACATAAAAAATGCAGCATCCCTTTGGGCCAATCAGAAGCGAGATGCACCATCCCTGCATGTCTCAGACCGGGCCAGCAGTGTAGCAGTCATGGCTTTTTCAAGTTTGACATTTTGACCTTTAATTATAGCGCCCCCTTCAGGCCAATCAGTGTAATTTTTTAAACACCACAACTCCGTGTTGAAAGGCGTCATCCCTCCATGTCCCTCAGACCAGCGGTGTCTGAAATATCACCTGAGATATCACGTGACCCCCCCGGTTTCATCTTGCGGGGGACAAAACAACCCGAGACTAAAAAAGAAAAAACATATCAGCACCTTTATAAAAGTGCAATTCAATCTCTCCAACTCTCAGGGATACAACAGTGACAGTTGATCAGAAAAGACGCTCAAGTGTTTTTGTTTTAGAGCGAAACGACACGCTGGATTGGAGGAAACAGGTCACCGGGAGAAAGGTCCCGCTAACAACCATCGACATAAGAAGGACAACCTTTTCACATCTGTCACTTTTGCTTCCACCCGGTTAAGAGGAAGTGCTGTCGCGCACGTTCTTCCAAGCCTGGCGTGAGAAACACACACATGCGGTATGTCACGTGTCCATAAGAGCATGTATGTGTATGTGTATGTGTGTCAGAGTTTCTCCCTGCCTTAAGGAGCTGCCAGCCCACCTGAAGGAATTCTATTTTGATGTGTTTCAGTGGAGCGTTTTAGTGTCCCATGATGGTCTAAATGCTGTTTCCACCCTGAGTGTGTGTGTGTGTGTGTGTGTGTGTACGCCTGTATGTGTGTGTTCTGTGGAGTTTTCCTTTATGCATATCGCCGCTGTCGGGTAAAATCTTCTCATCATCTCCAACATGTAAACCTTTCAGGAACTAAGAATATCAGCCTAGTCTTGAGATTCACTGCCTGCATGTTTGAGTTTATCCAGTTAAAATACTAAAATCACCAAAATTGGAGCTGCAAAATTTTCATCCGACAGTGACAACAAGCAGGTTTTGATACTGTTATTAGAGCAAAGAGAGTTTATTGTGGTTCTACTATATCACTTTTCTACAGCAACAAACCTTCAAAGAGAGAAATAAAAGGAACATTTTATTTATGTCTGTCTGTCTTTCTTTCTATTCTCTGTACATGTGTGTGCAGGTCTGCCTTTGTCCGTGTATGTGTGTGTGTGTGTTTGTGTTCTGTGTTGTCGGTGAGTGTGAGAACTGAGTGCTGTGCTGGGCAGCCCCGAGGGAGCTGAAGCTGCATTCAGGAGCCTCTATGGGAGCCACGAAACCCCATTCACCCCCACAAAACCCCATTCATCCGCGCTGAATGGCTGTTTTCTACCGCCCGGCACTAGTCAACCCGACTCCATTGGAGCGCTTCTATGAGTTACCACGCTGCCTGCCTTGGTATGCAAAGCCTTGTCCAGCAAAAACACAAATGGTTAGCTTTGCAAAGATTAAAAAAAACACACTTACATGAGGGAAAAACATCCAGGGATGTGATTTTTCAGGTTTTTTGGATACACGGCTCCCATTCATTTTTTATGGGAGCTGTGCTTTTACGGCCGTATTATGCAGCGTTTTCTTCCAACAGAGCCGATTTACATGCACAGCGCAGCGGGACGGGTGGTTGGTATAATGTGGTGAGGTTCAGCAAGTCACGCAGCTGGTTAGGCAGGTTTCTTAGCTGTTTCTCAGTAAGCGTTTAAAGGAAGAATCCACCCACGGAGACTCTCACTCTGTTCGATCGATCTGAGATGTTCAAAGACTCCCAGGAGTTATTTTGTGATGAACTGTTGTAATTTACCTTTTTATTGTTCCCGCTTTGCCTCAACCTGCCTCGTCACCTTCTGCTTCAGTTAGTGGTTTCCAGTATTGTAAAATAAACTCCTGGTGAACTGGTGTGAACATTGGGGCGTGTCTGACTGAGGCCACGCCCTTCACTCAAAACCCAACATGTGTTGTGGCTGCATTGCATTCTGATCTCCTGTCGGTCTCTCCTCCGATGGATTTCTCCTGTATGATTGTTGATCGTCGGTCTAGAAAGAAGCCCTTGCTCTTTGATTCTGATTGGCTGACACCAAAACCTGACGGTTACCGTTGATGGTTTAGATCATGAAACATTTTCTGATATCAGACTGGAAATATCTCAACGTGACGTCACGTCGTCTATGTTTAGCCAGTTACCCAAGGTAATAAGAAAAATACACCATCAAACAACAAAATGGACCCAGAAGTGCAACGTGTTAGTATTTCAGGTTGGATTTGTCCTTTAAGGTATGACCAATCACCATCCAGCAGTGTGAAAGACATTTTAACCAGTGCCAGTACACATTGTGAAACTCTGTAAGCTGTCAGTGAAGTAATTCTGATTTTGATGTTAAATGGCTGCTAGCGTAGCAAATCAAGAACCCACGGCACACAGCCACAGCCGGAGTCTACTGAAGGTATCAAACAGCGGGGGAAAAACAACCTCTCATTCAAATGCAGCGAATGTCTCCTTCCAATTAACAGAATGCCAGTCATGATTCCCCCGCATCGACTTCCTGTCAGCACAGTCCCAGCCCCCTCCCACTGCTGCCACTGGTGTAGAGTTTCGCCTGGTCGGTCACTTGGAGAAGCTCGGCTCAACTGTCAATCAATACCGCCCGACCACGGTGGGAGGTCAGGGAGCCTTTAGGCCGTACAGATTTAATTTTATTGTATTTTTATGGGATAATTCTTTCTATGAGTCAAAGGGTCACGTGGTCCTTGCAGAGTTGGTTTCAGGGGCCTGTGGGGTCAAAACTCATTTGGGTAGTTCACATTTTGTTGAAGCAGCAGCCACATCCAGGTGATCGGACAAAAGGGTGCACATCCAGAGAAAAGCTGATACAGGATTTGGTGCAGGATTTTCGAGTGCAATTTGAAATGGTAGAAAATCGAGTTGGGAGTCCAGGATACAGTAGGCTGTTACAGTACAGACCAAAAAAGCCCATGAGGATGCATTTTTAAACTGACAAGCCAGCAGCACTGCAAAACATAGTCTCATGAGTGTGTGTGTGTGTGTGTGTGTGTGTGTGTGTGTGTGTGTGTGTGTGTGTGTGTGCGTGTTTGAGAGAGAGAGATAAAGAGAAAGTGAATGACAGATAAAGAGAAAGTGAATGACAGTGAGAGAGAGAAAAAAGAGAGTGGGGTAGAGAGAGAGAGGGACTAATTGAACTGAGGATCATTGACTAATGGCCCCTAAACCACCAACTCTCATCTGAAAACATTCACTCTCATTATACTGCAGTATAATATTGGCTGATAAATCACTACTGCACTACTGAAGAGACTCTTAGCGGCACTGTGCACTAACATAGACCCAATACTGTACATTCCATATACTGTTCATTCCCATTGTGACATTTATTATAACATTATAAAGCTTTTACACTCATATCTGCAGGCCAAACCTAAAGTGACTCATCAGTCATATTTAACACTACTGCAAAGCCCTTCATCTGTATAAACACTAAGCATAGCCATAGTGCTGCACCTGTTGTAGCCCTCTTCAGCTGATATGATAAAAAATAACTATCCCAGAATACATTTTAGTCGGATACTATAGAAATATCATAGCAAAACTATAAGCCCCTATAGGAATATTATAGAAATGCCATAGGAGGCAAAGAAAAATACCTGTAAGTACCACAAGGTCGGTGTAAAATCACTACTGAGTACCACAGACACAGTGCAAGACCCTATAGGAACATTATAGAGATAGGAGATACCAAATACCATCAAGTACCATAAGGTCACTAAAAAGTAGTATTGAGTACCATAGGCTCACTGCAAATCCCTAAAGGAATATTATAGAGATTTGTTTTTCCTTAGGGTTTCGCTACAACACGATTTACGATTCACGAGTCCTATCTTTGATCAAATTACTGTTTTGGTGAGCATTACAAGGATAAAAATGAACTAGTTCAGCATGAAGCCATCAGTCGTAGTCACTGTCAAACCACGGCTCGTGCTGTCTATAGGCGATCGCATGCCCTTAGAATAAACACGCATCCAGCCGGACCTGGATTTATCCAAGCTACAGAGAACACACAAATACACAAACATCCTTCATCCATCAACTCACCCACTCCTATCTTCTCGTCCTCGGTCGGGGTCCACATGATCCCGGTACAGAAAGAACAAAATCCCCAAGAAAGTATAAACACCCCGATGCGTCGCTTCTCATGGAAATACGGAAATATCACCAGGGACAGGAGGGCTGGAGGGGAAAAGTTTACAGCAGCGGTTCACAACGACCCGCGGTGGTTTGGCGGAGGAAGAAAACACTCTCCGGGGGGCCAAAGTCACAATGACATGAGTTGTTTGGAGGATGAGAGGGATGAATTGTCTCTCATATCCCGTCAGGTCTGGAGTGACGCATGGCGCAATGTTCCCCCATCTTCACCCTGCTGGCGCTCTGGGATGAACAGCCGGTGGAAACCTGACGAAAAACAACTGTGGTCATCCTCTGAGACATGTTTACAAGGATACTACACGAACATCACGGCAAAACTATAAGCCACTATATGTAATATGATATGATTATTATAGGAATGAGCATAAAGTACCAAAAAGGTCACAATTAACTCGCTGGGTAACAGTATAAGTCACTATAGGAGTATTATAGGAATATGAGTGATTAGTCAGGTTTAGCCCAGCCTCCTCTTGCCTGCTGCAGGAATCCCCGTGTTGTTTTTTTCTTCCGTTACACACTTGACTCTGCATGCAGCAACACACACACACACACACACAGACACACACGCGCGAACCGTCAGTCCCGTTATTTCTTATTTATGTTTGCGCATTCATTTCTCGCGCTGCCGTTCTGCCCGATATCCAAAACTTGTTGTGAGCAGAGGAGGGGAAAAAAGCCAAACAAACACAGAATGAGACCGTTTCCAATCCTGTCAGTGTGCTGCAGCGGTGCGAGCCGACGGGATGAAGCCGACATCGGTGTAAGAGGATCAGGAGAAGGAAGGGACGTTGCGTAAAAAAAAGAAGCCTACAGCGAGAGTATGAGGACACACGGTGGACAGACCGGCTCCGGTCGGTTGACTAGAGAATGGGGGCGAGATAGATAGATAATACGTGTGTGTGTGTGTGTGTGTGAGAGAGAGAGAGAGAGAGAGAGAGAGAGAGAGAGAGAG